>CM019165.1:1306290-1316572 GCA_009733165.1 Naja naja
CTCTTCTTCTGTGTCTGGTCCTCGTTTCTTCAGAGAACCCCAGGAGACCTCCAGACTCGCCATGAATGGACACGCTGTCCCGTCAGGCAACTCCGGGCACCCTAGCGGGTGGAATGAGTTCTGCAAGCAGCACGCCGCCACCGCCGAGAGTTGGCCAGGGAGTACCTCCACTTTGTCAGCGAGAACCCCCAGCACGAAGTCTTGGCCGCGGAGAACTTCTCCCTTCAGTTTGCTGACCTCTTCCAGCAATACTTCCGCCACGAGGTGAAGGACACGTGTGGTACGGACCAGCTCCACATCCTGCCCTTCAGCAGAGTGCGGGACTACCGGGAGACGGGCCAGAAACATGCGGATGGGTCCCCGGTCACGGTTGCAACCAAGGCCGAGGTGGAATTGTCAGACCAGGTCAGCACGGGCCTCTGAGGTCCACTCGGTGGACTTCCCAAGTCTTGGAGTTCTGAAGAACTGGCAGCACCAGCCCCTTCCGTTGGCCATCAGGAGACACTTTTCTGGACGGCTGCAGGCGTAGGCGTAGCTTGTTCGCTGGAGATCTCGGAGCGGGCCCTGGCGAAGGGAGATGGCGGACTTGGTTCTGAGATCCGCTTGGCCCGGAAGATCTTCCCGTGGGCCATTTCCGGGATTGCTCCTTGCAGATCCAGAAAGAAGGATCCTGAAGTATATGATGGTGACGGAGGACAGTGGGACCCGCTGGCAGAAATGCCGGCTGGTTTTATGGAAAGGGCCTCCGACCGCCAGAGATTACATTGGCTGCTGAGACCCCAAGGTGGCTCTCTATTCTTGCAAGTCCCCTCCTGCTGCAGCGGCGATCCTCCCTTTCCTCAACATCTGTGGGGAGACACACCCTATAAATGACCTCTTCATTCAGCAGGTCCATTAAATGCCGGGGATCTTGCTGACGCCCAGCAAGGAGGCTTCAGTGAGAAGCTTCAGCTTTTAAAAAGCCACTTGGACAAATCGAGCGAAGTCATATTGGTAGTTATGGGCCGGGCGGCCTCCAAGTTCAGTAGTGATCCTTTGGTAATAGATCTCAGGAACGAATGCTGGGGTGATCAGTCTTCGTGCTTAGATCTAAGGGTAGGATTTGGGATCTCTAGAACAAGGCGGACTATTTTCCCTCGTTCGCGTTTGTTCAGTGCTGTCTCTTGTATCTCAGAGTCTTTGCTCTTTGGAGATTTAATGGGGGTTTGTGTGTGTGTGTGTGTGTGTGTGTGTAATTGATCTTCTGGATGGTCTCAGCTCTTCAGGGCCTCTACGTGGAGCCAATGGACGCAGCTGCTTTAGAAGGCTTGCTTTAACTCGTCCGAGATCTTTTTAAAAGCTCCTGATTTCAGAACTTGTTCTTTCAGCTTGTTTTTCCTTTCGTCTCTTCCTTGTTTGGAGATTATTACCTTAGTTGAATATCATGGCTGGATGTGTATATTTTATTTTCTTAATTTATTGTTCCCCAATTCAGCTTCCTTAGCTTTTGCCTGGCTGGACGCCCAGATCAGTTGAAGTCCGTGCCCCAACGGTTGCCTTGGTGCCACTTGAGGTGGGCAGGATCTTCAAAGGGCTCCTGCAGGTGTCCATCCCTGCTTTCCTGGGACACGGTGTGACTGCAGAATGTCCTTTCCTGTCCTCCCCGTCCCCGGTGAGCCAAGAACCTGAAGCCAGAAGCCAGGATGCTTCTTAGATGCCTCCTCCATCTAGGAAATAAGCTGAAAAGCTGAAAAAAAAATCTGGGTTTTCCCAAGCAAATAACAAAAATATGGAACTGTCCCCCTCTTGCCTTCTTATTTTGACCAGCCCAGGAAGGCCAAAACCAGTTGGAGAGAAAATAGAGGGTGAAAATGGATTATTTTTTTTTATTTTTGAAGGCCTCTTCTTTGCCCACCTCTTCCAAAGCCCTTGCGATGGGAACAGAAATCCATTCATCCCTCCAGGCAGGCCGTGAATGGGGGATTCAGCTGTAGCTGGCGGAGGCTTGGCAGAAAACGGCACTCTGGGCTTGGGGGCTGCCCACCGTCTTTTCGCCCTTCGTCCACCCTTCCCGAATGCTAAAAGTGGCTCTCTGGGTTGCCTCCTCTCTTCCAAAAAACAGGGCGGCCTTTCCCTTGGGGTGTGTGTGTGTGTGTGTGTGTGTGTCTTCCCTCTTTTCGCCTGGCTCTTAAGGAGGAGAAGGCAATGGGCACTTCTGCCCTGCTTGGCTTGCCTGCTCAGTCAAGATCTTTGAGTTTGTGCCCAGAATGCAGGGCATCACACGGGTGGGCAGACCTGGGGCTCCTTGCCGTGGTCAGGCAGCAGCTGCTCACAAGGGGGGGGTGAGAACAGGTGGGCACTGAGCATGCAGTCTGATTAATTTGAAAGCCGACAGGTGGGGAAAACGGTTGGAGCCTACCTACAATTCCTCAAAGTGCAAGTTCGATTGTTTATTGATTAGATTTTACCCGGCCTTTATTCCTTTACTCTCATATTTATTTATTTTATTTATACCCGGCCTTTATTACAGTTGGATTATCCCAAATGATGCTTTCCTTACCCTCAAGGTCTTGCCCCAGATTGCTATTCTATTCTTCCCCTCATGCCTAAAATCAGGGGTCCCCAAACTTGGCCACTTTTAAGACTGGTGGACTTCAACTCCCAGAATTCCCCAGCCAGCCATGCCTGTTTTTTCTCTCTCTTAACCTCCTAAAGTGGAGAGAGACTGCAGAGGAAGGGATTACAAGGGAGTCAGCTATGCTGGCTGGAGAATTCTGGGAGCTGAAGTCCACCAGTCTTCAAGTGGCCAAGTTTGGAGACCTCTGCCTAAGATAATATATTTTTTTACAAAACTTTCATTATATTAATACTTTAGCTGGGGAATTTGGGCCTTGTCTTTCCTGGGAAAGAGCCCCTGGCTCACTGGGAGAGCGAGCTTTTGCATTTCTCCGGAAATGCATTGCAAAGAGAGGAACACACAGAGCCTGGGCAGATGATTTTTGTGCGTGGATAAAAGTGCATTGATGGGTTGGTCACATTTCAGAGCAGAGCCCGGAAACGTCCCCCTCCCCGCCACCGAATCTGAGTTAGCATATTTTCTTTGAGAGAGGAGCAAAAGAGGAAGGTCTCTCATCACAGGCGTCATCTCTGAAATTCGTTAGAGGCATTTTCTTCGGGTGAAGGGAGGCTTTAAATATTACTGGATTGCACAACTCAAGTCTAGCAAAGTTTGCAAAGTTTGTTTTTGGTTTTCTTTTCCTTCCGTTTTTGGCCTTGAGGTTCTCCAGGATCGGAGATGAAAAAGTGTTAAGGTCTGGCGCAGGATCTTTGCCCGCCTTCAGCATCTCTGGAGCCCCCAGCCCAGCCCCAGCCCCAAATGCAGCTGGTGGAGGAGCCAAAAAAGAGGCTGGACTCAGCCAGGCAAGGAAAACTTTCCTTCCCCTCCCTGGTCCTCCCCACTCAGCCTATTCAAGGTCTGGCTTGTCCGTTTTTTTGCTAGCTTCCAATGCAGCATTTACAGCCAAGCTGAAATTCCCAGGAACATCTGCGTTTCCTATGGAAATATTTGCAATTGTTTATGTCATGCAGATGTTCTGAGGCAGGTTGAGGAGGAGGAGGAGGAGGAGGAGTCACCCTGGGGGTCAGAGATGACTCCCTCTTCCTCTTCACCCCTCCTCCCCACGACTCTTGGTGACCCCAATCCGAGGCTTAGAATTCCTTCCCTTTTCCACAGCAAATGGATTGTCTTCTTCAAAACACACGTGTCCTCCTTCTCGGCACCGTTTCCTAGCATTCTGGAGGCCCTCAAGGCCCATCTGAGATCCTGGTGGAACCTTCCTTGCGTGGTTGACTCTCCTGGCAGGAGGGATCTTGCCCAATTTGCAAAGTTTGCAACTCTCTCTAGGTTTAACCTTAGACTAGGGCAAGGGTCTTCCAACTTGGCAAGCTTAAGACTTGTGGACTTCAACTCCCAGAATCCCTGAATTAACATGACTGGAGGAGGAATTCCGCGAGTTGAAGTCCACAAGTCTTAAAGCTGTCAAGTGTGAAGAGCCCTGGACTAGAGACTCCAAATTTGGCATATTCAAGACATGTGGGCTTCAGTTCCCAGAATTCCCTCAGGCCAGGAGTCAACCATGCATGTGACCTTCTGAGGGCCAGACGGTGGGCTTCCCCCCAGACTGCGCCCCAAGTGACACCCCTTGCTGTGGATTTCAAAGCCCCCCCACCCCAAATCCATTAGCCTTGCCAACTCCGTGCCTACTCCTCCTGGTGATTCTGGTGGCATTGTCGGCTTGTGGTGGGCTTGCAAACCACAATCGTTTCATGGCTTAAAATGAGGGTGGCATGAGGGAATTCTGGAGGTGAAGCCCACCAGTCTTAAAGTCCCCAAGTATGGAGATCCTTGCTTTACGGCAAAGCCTGGAGAACTAGCCAGCTTTGATGCCAGGTGTGATGGTGGTCTGGAGCTGCCCTCCTCCCCTGCCACCCTGCTCTCTCTGTCTCCCTCTGGGGCAGCCGCGAGGCCCCACCTCTTTCTTCGAAGGCTGCCAGGAAAGCAGAGGCCGGGCCGGGCTTCTTGGGGGCTGTTGTGTCATCCGTGTGAGCCTTTTCCTTTCGGAGTTTTTGCAGGCCGCCCAAGCAAGGCGAGATGTGTCAAACGCTTTGTCATTTATTAAACCACCACTTTTTTCCATCCTTGGTCATTTCCAGATGAGGACGATGGGGGCAGGGGGAGGGCGGCTGGCGGGGAAGGCTGGACCAGCTCTTGAAACCACACGGCCTCCTGAGGTTCACGGCTGAAGATTGCACCCCCCCACGCCCCTCCCCACATCCCCCCCCCCACTGCTTATTTTGGAAACTCGGTTGCCCCGAGAGGGTGTGTGTGTGTGTGTGTGAAGTGGGTGTTTTCTTGGTTGGCTGGCTGGTTGTTTTCGGAGGGGCACTGGAAGAAAAAGAATTAAAAAAAATATGAGACAGTTATTAACTCCTGCCTTTTGAGGGGCGGTGAGGTGGGCGCCAGTATTCCAGGCTTCCCCCAAAAAAGAAAAAAAAAAAAACCCAAAAACTTTTCCCGGTCTTGTTTACATGCGTGGGCTACTCGGGAAGAAAAAATATTCCAGTCTCCCGAGGCACAAAGTGGATATTACAGTTTGTTGTTGTAACACCATGAAGTTATGGAAAGTTTGCATAAGGGATGGTTTTAGCCTGCTTGCAAAAATGGGGAGGGAAATGCAGAGTTTTGTAACCGTTGGCTTAATACGGGCCGCAGGCCAGGCAGGGCAGGTACCCTTAGTCCACTGCAAGGGGGGTTGGCGGCTGGACACTGGGGGAACTGGGAAATTAGGCAAAGGGATGCTCCCTTCTCCTTCCTTCCTTCCTTCCTTCCTTCCTTCCTTCCTTCCTTCCTTCCCCTCTCTCTCTTCTTTCCTTCCTTCCTTCCGTCATTGCCGCTCTAATGGGGGTTGCTCCTCCCAGATCACCCCCTCCCCCAACCTCTGCAAGTTTTCAGACAACTTTTAGGGTTTGCCCCCCTGCAGCTAATCACACCCAGCCTCACCCCCCCCAGAAAGCACCCCTCCATCCTTCAAAAGCCTTTGGCACAAGCTGCCTCTTCCTCTTAGGGACTCCGTGGCCCATAAACCAGGGTCTGATTCTTGGAGAGACACCCCTCCCTCCTTGCAAAGACAGGGATCCTGTGCCTTCCCTGCCACATACATGGATGTTGGCTCCCAACTGGCTGATTTCCAACCCCTCCCCCCACAAAAAAACACACACCCCTCTCTTGTCTTCCTCCCACACACACACCCCTCCCCTTCCCTCCTCCCCCCAGGGGATCTTCTTTTGCTCTCTCAGCATTTCCCTTCATGCGCCACTCTCTCTCCTCTTGCACAACCAGTTTGGGGGAGGGAGATCGGGGAGGGAGGGGGGAGGACGCATCTTCTCCAGATCTGGCTCTCTCCCTCCCACCTTTTGTTGTTGTTGTTGTTGTTGTTGTTATTGTTGTTCTGATTTCCTGCATGGCTGGATATCTGCCTTCCTTCGGCCGGGATGCGCAGCCGAGCACCATCTGTTTCCTGTGTTCTGGGGCTGAGCCCAGCCATGTGCTTGGTGGGAAGAAGCTTCGGCGGAAGTGGGGAGGGCAGGCGGAGGGGGGCTGCCTTGGGACACCACATTGGGGGCCCCCACCAAAAAGAGGCAGCCTTCCCATCCCCCACCCAGCTTTTGTTTTTCAAATCTGCTTTAATCTGATGAAAAGCGGACGTTTAATCCGCTTTCCGGAGGCCTTTGGACCTTGGAGTCAGGTCCCGTCCCAATGGCGGAATTTTTTTTATGGCTGTTACTATCCATAAAACTATTATGATCTGGTTTTTATCTCTCGTGTTTTTATCGAGAGGTGGTGTGAATGGGCCATGTGATAAAGCAACCAAGCCATAAAAACTTTCCTTTCCTTCTTTTCTTCCTTCCTTTCTTTCCCTTCCTTCCTTCCTTCCTTTCCCTTCCTTTCCCTTCCTTCCTTCCTTTCTTTCCCTCCCTTCTTTCTTTCCTTTTTCACAATGAGAGATTCTCCCTGAAACTGGTTTTGTTTTGATAGAGAATTCAGCAGCAGCACAACACACTGGCTAAAAAAAGGATGTTTCGCTCTTGAGTAGAATGAAAGTGTGCGGTTTTCGTTCGTCTTTCCTTTTTTTGACTTCAAGAAAAACACACAATTATCAGCTCCTTCCTATTCAGGCTGAGAGCAGCTGCTTCAGCCATTTCTCCACCTGGTTTCTGTCTTTGGGAGTGTGCCATTGCTGCTATGTTCTCAGCACGCTGGGAAGGATGGGCGTTGTAGTCCGGCACATCTGGAGGCTACAAGGGTGGAAAAGTATTTTGCTTTCTGCATTTTTCACCCTTGTGAAAGGAAATTCCCTTGCATTGTTCTGGAAAGAGATGTCGAAAGTCTGGAATCGCCTGGCACGGAATATTTAAAGGCGAAATGCTCTTTTTTCAGGCAAAAAAGAAAGATTTGTTTTTATATTGTTTGGATAAGTTAGTGGAGGGGAAGAGGAAGGAAGGAAGGAAGGCTCTGTGGGATGTTGGCTGTTTGAGGTGGAGGTTTCTTATCAACACTCTGGTTCTTTTTTAAACATTCAGTGGATCCTGTTATATTCAGTTACTCATTTCTGTCTTGCTAATTACTCATCCTTAAGAGGGTTGCAACCAAAACCCCAAACAGGGAAAGTAGAACAAAAAAAATGCTAACAATCTTTTGAAACTATTTGGGTTTAAAGCACCTGTAGGTAAAATCTACCTGCTAATCTTCCAAGTTAAGGGGAAAACATGCAGGAGCCTAAAGGGAAGACTTTAGAGGGGGGCAGATATGCTGAACCCCCTCCTCTCCCTGCCTTCAACCCAAGCTGGGCATCATGTAAATTCCAGCAGGCCATTTGGTAAATCGATCTATTAGATCAGGGATCTCCAAACTCTGCAACTTTAAGACTTGTGGACTTCAACTCCCAGAATTCCCCAGCCAGCATCGAATTCTGGCAGTTGAAGTCCACAAGTCTTAAAGTTGCCAGCGACATTTAAAACAGCGCAAACCAAAATGTTATTCTGGGTTTTGTTTATTTTTTTCTGACCCCGTTCGGTGCACAACTGGCAAGTCTGCAGAGGAAGGTTAAGGATATTTCTGGGGTGAAATTGCAAAACCCTTGTGATTTTTTTAACAAATAATTCTTTTGATCTTCAAAATGAAAGGAGGTTGTAGGCTCCGAAGACTTGAATAGGCACGTTTGTCTGGCTGGCTGGGAGCCCTGGGGCAAAATTTTGCAGTATAGGAAGGCCGCGTCCTTGATCTGACCTTGCAATCTCCTTTCTGGGATTTTTGTGAATTGTTCTCCAGGCTCTTTTCTATTTCTCAGAAGTTGTGAGGTTTTCTTTTGTTTTTTAAAGAAGAGATTGGACAACCCTTTTTCTGAAATGGTGTAGAGATTCCAGCTTAAGCAGGGGAGTGCACTACAAGACCTCCGAGGTCCCTTCTGACTGTGTCATTCGGTGATTCAAGGCGCACGGAGGGAATTTCAGAAAGTCACTGGATTTCTTTTCGGATCTTCTTCCAGAACAAAAATGACAGGCTTAATCAGGGGTGGGTCCTTTATGTTCACAGCACACATGGCATCTGAGTTTTGGCTTTTTGGCACCTGTCAATGCCTGGACCTCTGAATGGGCTGAATAAAGTAATTTTTTTTAAAAAAATCTTCTAACCAAAGTTAACACCAAGCAAGCTTGCTCCGTTGTGCAAATAAAATTCCCACGCTTTGCATCAACCTGGGTCAAATAAATAGCGTTAGCTCAGCTGCTACCACCTTTGCCTCGGCTTCAGAGGCTCCAGGACCAAGCAGAGAGGACTAGAAACTTGGCGTACTACTCCTAAAGTAGGAACTGTGGCCGTGCTGTGGGTACCCTGTAGGAACCTTGGCCTATGAGCTACCCATCGCTTGCGAAGGGCTCCTGGGCCGCCCAGAGCCACTGAAACTCGCGGCGTCCTTCAGATTCCTGGAGAAAGCCTGCCACAAGGTTCTTATCGGCACTTTTGTTCTTTGCAAACATTGGCTGTCCTTGCTCGTTTCATGAGCCTCGCTCGCTCGCTCGCCGCTCTCGGCCCTGTTTCCACTTCTGAGGGCCTTGAGGTTCTTCTTTCTCTGAATTGCCGTTTCTTCGAATTAGTTCCTTTCCTCCCCTCCCAAGGACGCACGTGGCCAAAAGTGGTTTCTGAGGTGACACACAGTGCAGTGCAATGCCGAGAACTCCAACTTGCCTGCTTCCTGGGCATGCTTGGGGCAAGGCTGGGCACGCACCCTCGGTAACGCTGTAAGTGGCACTGATTTGGCAACGGGCTGCTCTTGCCATGCAAACAGAGCGCAGGGGCTTGTCGTTGTTGCCTCCCCGGGTCCCCTTGGTTCGGCATCCCGTGCAGGAGTTTGAAAGGAAGGCATGGCTGTAGGTGCCGTCCTCTGCTTACATCGGAGCCTGTCCAGGGTGGTGGGTTGGACGTAGGCCAGGAAAACCCAGGAGAAAGTCTCTGTAGGACCACAAATCCCCCCAGGGGGATGTTGGACTTCAAATCACCCAGGATGCTTGTGGGGTTACGGTATTGTTCCCAGAGAGAAGGCCGGCTCTGACTTTGATCAGTGGCTCAGTGGCTAAGACACTGAGCTAGTTGAGCAGAAAGGCCAGCAGTTTGGCCGTTCGAATCCCTAGTGCTGCGTCATGGAGGGAGCTCCTGTTCCTTGTCCCAGCTTCTGTCAACCTAGCAGTTCAAAAGCACATAAAAATGCAAGTAGAAAAATAGGGAACCCTTGGATGGGAAGGCAACAGTGTTCCGTCTTGGAGAAGGCATTTAGTCATGCCGGCTACATAACCACGGAGACGTCTTGGACGGCGCTGGCTCTTCTTTGGCTTTGTAAGGAGATGAGCAGCGCTAGAAGCTGGAAATGACCATGCAGGTGCAAGGAAGGTAACCTTTACCTTTGATCAGCTGCTGCTCTTTGGAGTCCCTTCCAATGCTGGTTTGTGTTCTCTGTGCAGACTAGGATTGCTGGAAACCGCCTTTCTTGGGGAACGAGGCACATCAGCTGATAAAATCTCCTCTGTGCTTCTCTTGGTCCCCTGGTTCTCCCACCATCATGGTTAACCCTGGGCGACTTCTGAACGAAAAATATGTGACCCAGGAGGCCTGGGAGAGCTTTTCCCAGAAGTGTTTCAATTCCAGGATTCCAGACAAATTGCCCTTGGAGGTCCGGAAGTGAATTTGGCTTCTGGCCCGTGAGCAGCTTCCTCTCTGTCTCTCTGGTCAGCCATGGTGACTGCTCCTCAACCGTCGGCCAGGGAGATGGTCTCAGATGCTGGCCAGAGTTCCTCCAAAGAACGGCCATAATAATCTTCATGGGCGAAGGCAGTAATGTTGCAGGATCCAATCTGAGGCGGTCAGCGGGACCGGCAGGTTTATTCTTCCAGCTTTGGACTTCTCCATTTTGTGGGGTGAGAGAGGATGATGGGATCCAGCATGAGTCCGAGAAGGCGAAATCTCTGGTTCGGTGACCGGCCCAGGTTGGATCCTGCACCATAATCTCCGTCACTGTTGCAGCTGTGGAGCGCCTGGCTCTCGTGTGAGGTGGAGCGATGGGTGTTGTGGTCCTGATACCGCCTTGCTTTTAGGGCGTAACTTTCAAGTATCTCAGGGTCCCCAACCTTGGCCCCTTTAAGACTTGTGGACTTGCTCCCAGAATTCCTCAGCCAGCTTGGGAGTTGGCAGTCT
>CM019165.1:1317572-1546211 GCA_009733165.1 Naja naja
TATCTACCTGCCTACCTACCTATATATCAAAATTATTGGTCTGATCTTACCAGAGGTGACTCTGGGCAGCTTAGTATATTAAAACACAAAACTATATAAATGGAAGACCACAAAATTACAAACATGCACAATGCACAGAGTTTGTGGAGATGGTGTGGAGTCTGTTTGGAAAAGGGGCTTTTAAAGTTCCTCCGGCTGTCAAAGAACTTCTCTTCAGTGAGTTGCTCACTTGGTTAACTTCAGCAGTTTGGGGAATTTTCGTCTTAACAGAACAGGAAGTCCCAGAGTCCCAAATGAATTAATCCAGGAGCTTCGATCCAAAATTTCCCCTCTCCTCCTGGGTCTGAACCTGAATTTTATTTCGTTTGTCTTCAAATCCTAGAATAGTTACTCTTCTGGGTAGGGACTCCCCTATCCCCACCCCATGGCGCTGTTTATTCAAACCAGTGGGGTGCGTGTGTGTGTGCGGGGGGTGGTAAGCTGAGCCTTTGCTGTCTTGCTGAAGGATGTCTCTGCTTCGGAGAGGTTGCCATTGTTACACGTTGTGTAGCATTTTATAAGGAAATTGAGGCAAGGAGTCTACAAACCAAGAGTTGGGTGGTTTGGGCAACCATGTAGATCAGGGGTCTCCAACCGTGGCCACTTTAAGACCTGTGGACTTCAACTCCCAGAATTCCTCAGCTTTGCTGGCTGAGGAATTCTGGGAGTTGAAATCCACAGGTCTTAAAGGGGCCACGGTTGGAGACCCCTGGATTAAACTGCTTGTTTCCAAGAGTAAAAAGATTTTTTCTCCTGCTTCAAAAAGAGGGGGACACCCCGCTTCTATAAAGCTGAATGAAAGGGGTTTTCCGGTTAGTGTTTTGCTAAAACATAAATAAATTTACGTCTGCCACCCATTTCCGCAGCCCGAGGCCCACAACACCTTTGCAGCTTGTGAATCACAAGAATTCCTTTGGGCCACCAGGAAGGGGGGAAAAAAACCCAAAACAATTTAATTCAATCCAAGTCAGAGGGGCGTCTTCAAGGGACGAACGCTGACCTGGGTCTTCCCACGCCTGGCTCTGCAGGAGCAGCCCTGGATGAAAAAGGACCGAAAAGCCCTCTGCAGGATTTGGGATTTTAAACATGGCAGAGTTTATTTCTGTACCCCTGTGCCATTTTAACACCTTTTTCTTTGTTTTCCTTCTTTGTTTTTCTTTCTTTTTGGCCTTCTAGTCCAATGGATGGGATCCCAACGACATGTTTCGCTACAACGAAGAAAACTACGGGGTGGTGTCGACGTACGACAGCAGTTTGGCTTCCTATACGTACGTGGCCTTCGCTTGGACGTTTTTAACGGGGCTGAATCAAGGGTTTGGCCTAGAGCAGCCATTAAAAGAGGGGCGGACTTCAATTCCCAGAATTCCCTGGGGAATGCTGGAGGTTGAAGTCCACTCCCCTTAAATAGCAATAGCCCTTAAGACTTATATACCGCTTCATGGTGCTTTTACTGCCCTCTCTAAGTGGTTTACAGGGTCAGCATATTGCCCCCAGCAATCGGGGTCCTCATTTGACCCACCTCGGAAGGAGGGAAGGCTGAGTCAACCTTGAGCCTGGTGGGATTTGAACTGCTAAATTGCAGGCAGCTGGCAGGCAGCAGAAGTAGCCTGCAGTACTGCACTCCAACCACTGTGCCTCTCAAGTGGCTTAAAGTTGAGAAACACTGGCTTAAATAAACCATTGATTTTCTTGTGCTGTGTATCTTTCCATCCACAAATTCCTCAGAATTTTATCTTAACGTGTGTGTGGTGTGTGTGTGTATACACACATACACACACACACACACATTTATTTATTTGTTGGTTGGTTTATTTTCTTGGGCATACTCTGGATCACAGATGGATCTCCTTATCTCTCCCCCTGGTTTTAGGGTACCCCTGGAAAGAGATAATTCAGAAGATTATTTAAAACGGGAAGCAAGAGCGACCCAATTGGCAGAAGAAATTGAATCCAGCGCCCAGTACAAGGCTCGGGCCGCTTTGGAGAACGATGACCGGTCCGAAGAAGAAAAATACACTGCGGTTCAGCGAAACGCTGCCGAGCGAGAAGGATCCCTGGCAGCCCCCAGGTAGAGGGATGGGGAAAGTGGGATGGTGGGGGATTCCTTCCTTCCTTCCTCCCTCCCTCCATTTCTTCCTTCCATCCTCTCCTTCATTCTCATCCTTCCATCCATCTATCCTCTCCTTTTTCCTATCTCTTCCTTCCTTCTGTCCATCCACCCGTCCATCCTTCTTCCCTACCTACCTCCCTATCATCTACCTATCGTCTGTCTTAAGTGGCACTTCCTTCCTCCGTCCTTCCTTCCCAGGGAGAACAAGTACATCCCACCCAGCCAGCGGAATCGAGATCTCCTTCCTTGGGGTGCCGGAAGGCAGAACTCGCCAAGGGCCGGCCTGTCTGGATCGGGCCCTTCCATGTCCAGACCCGGCTCTCACTCGTCCGACTACAGCCTCAGCTCGGGCCCCGACCAGAGAATCGTGAACGGAGGCAAGTATTCCCGGGGGCCTCCAGCCCAGCCTTGGGGAAGAGTGGCCACCGCGGGGTCCCTGTAGGAGTAGCTGAGCCCCTTGGCTGAAATGGAGCCTAAAGTTAATTGGGGTGAATCTGCACCCACGGAACAGAGACTGGATTGTAGAGCGGTGTCTCTCCATCTTGGACAACTTCAGGTGGGTGGACTTCAATTCCCAGAATTCCTCAGCTGGCTACCCTGGCTGGGGAATTCTGGGAATTGAAGCCCGCCCGTCTTCAAGTTCTTCTCTGTAGCTTGACCGTTCCAGGTCTTCCCACCACAAATATTCAGGTCTGCTTGGGCCTCCCGTCCTCTTACAAGAAATATGAAGGCACGGTCCCTTGAGCTAATGGGGTGGGCACGAGGTCTGGGGGCCTGTTGCAGAATATGTACAGTTTTCTGGAAGCCAAGAACGCTCTCAGATCGAGGGTAGGGAGGAGGTAGGCTGGGCAACGTGGCAGGTAAGTGGAGGAGAAAGTCCCTTGCTCTGCCCGTGGCCAACACTCTTCACCCCAGAGTTCCTTTGCATTTGTGAAGCATCTGAAGAATTTCAGCCTGCCATGCTGAGGACTTCCAGGCCTACTTCAGACTGGATGAAGCATTGCTGTAACCATTCACACAACCTGGGCCACGCCAGTAGCCTTTGGGACTAGGGGGTGATGGAGAAGAGAGGAGATCCTGCAGGTTTCAGGAGGAAGCTAGTTTGGCTTTGACCGTCATGCCCTCTAGAGGACTTTGTGCTGGGCAAGTGGGACTGTGCTCAGAGTTGAGGGCATTATTGGAAGAGTTCCATGATAAGTCAACAGCGTCACCGTGATAGGGGAATGGGGGACTTCTACCCACGGGGGACCTAGATCCACGGTCTATTTAAAGCACCCCCTGCGAACTGCTTGCTTCTACCTCCACTGTCCAACCCACGGGACCAAAGCGCCTGGCGTCCCCCGTGGGATCATCTCCAGAACTTCAGATGAGGAAGTGGACTCCAGAGGACAGAGCCAAGACAGCTGATCTAGACTTCGTGGTGCCTTCCATAAGTTGGATTGGTGGAAGCCCCCCCCCCAGTGGTTGATGGTGACCTTCTAGAAGATGAAATTCTGAGCTACGATCGAACCCAGGGGTCTCCAGCCTTGGCCACTTTAAGCCTGGAGGACTTCAAGCTTTTCTGGCTGGGGAATTCTGGGAGTTGAAGTCCCCCAGGTTTCAAGTGGCCAAGGCTGGAGAGCCCTGCTCTAAACCAGTGTTCCTCAACTTTAGCTACTTGAAGATATGTGGACTTCAACTCCCAGAATCCCCCAGCCAAGGCTGAGGAATACTCTGGCTGGGGAAAATTGGCTGGGGAATTCTGGGAGTTGAAGTCCCCCAGGCTTAAAGTGGCCAAGGCTGGAGACCCCTGCTCCAAACCACCTTCCCCAAGCGTAGTGTGAGCGTGCAGAAATCCCCAGGGGGCTCAAAGCAATCGGATGAGAAATCATTTTGGTCACCTTTACTTTCCCCCTCACCCCCCCACCCCCGTCCCCCCCTCCCATGATTTTTATTTTGCTTTAGTTTTTATGCTTTTCCTTCTTCATATCATTTGTTCTGTCAGGTGTTCCCTGGCCACCGCCTTGCCCATCTCCTTCCTCTCGCCCTCCTCGCTACCAGTCAGCTCCCACCTCTCTTCCACCACGGGCAGCCACCCCTACAAGGCCGCCCGCCAGGCCCCCCTCGCGGCCCTCCAGGCCCCCGCCTCACCCCTCTGACCATGGCTCGCCAGCTCCCGTCTCTACTCTGCCTAAACGCATGTCTTCAGAAGGTACCAATGCAGCAAAAGTTTTGTTTGTTCATGAGTTTGCGTCTTTTTGTTCTTTGTGTTTTACTTCCCTTCCCCTTTTCCCACGAGTGGCGGGTCAGAGGGGAGGCGGAGAAGCAGAAGGCCCAAGGGCGCCCTGCTTGGTTGGCTGGTCTTCTCGCCCCAAAGAACCTGGCATCAGTTGGCCCTTTTCTGGGAAGAGGAGGGGAAGCCCCATCCATGGTGTAGCAAAGCCCATGTAGATGTAAGCGCTGCATTTGTGCGATGGTGGCTTCCAGGTCTCACGGCTTCCCCAATCCCTTCTTAACAACGAGAAGGGTCAAACGTTGGGTGGACCATTGCCCTAAGGAGCCATCTTCTGGGCTCACGTTGCCTTTTCACCAGAATGGACGGTCTATTCAGATGTGTGGCTCAACTCGTGTTTCTCAACCTTGGCCAATGGCTGGGGAGTTGAAGTCCACTCATCGTAAAAGTGGCCAAGGTTGAGAAACTGGGTTAAATTGAAAACCCAGTTTGTTTCCTCTTGATGATGATTTATGAATTTTGTTCCAGAAGGCAGGCTAGAAGGTTTTTGAGATCAAATAAATACATTTGTTAAGGGGGTTTGGTAGTGGAGGGAGATTGTAGGTCAAATTGGAGAAGATTTGGGGACTTGGATGTGCAAGTTTGTGCCCCACCCCAGGTGATGATACGGTCTCTCTGTCTTCACAAAGTGACCGTTGGCTCCTCCTCTCTTTTTGACGCAAAGTTTTCCTTCTTCCCTCTTTGCACAGTCCATTAGAAATGCCCCCTTTCAAATCCCCGTTGGAGAGCGTGGGTTTTCTGGGGGAACAGACAACATTAGGTAGAATCTCATGGGGTCTCTGTGTTCCCTTGAAAGTTGTGATTCCTGAAAAGTCCGTGTGGCTGAGTTGAATGATTTGCAATGTGTCTTTGGAGAAGGGAGACCTTTATTCAGCCAAATTCAGAGAACCAAAAACGCAAGCTAATTTTACATTTTGAAAAGGGGCCGGTGATCGATTCGCCCTGCTGATGGATGGGATCAGCCTCTGATGGCCATGCAGAAATCCTATGGGGAAAAAAAATTAGAGATCGCCTCCGTTGCAGGGAGTTAGTGAAAAAAAAGCACAGAAGATAACAATTGAAACTGGACTTTTTGGAAGAGATGCCCCATTGCATAAATGCCTTTTGCAAAGAGCTGCAAAGGGGGAAGATGCGTGCCTTAAACCTGATTGAGCCCCGTGTAGGTAGTCCTTGACTTACGGCCGCATTTGGCGACTGGAACTTCTGTCGCAATGCGACACTGAGTGAATCGTGCCTGATTTTACCTCCTTTTTTCCTTTGGCTGTAAGCCAATCTGGCTTCCCCCATTGAATTCGCTTGGAAGCCGAGCGCCCAAATGTTGCTCACATGACCTGGGGATGCTGCGACTGTCATAAGTGTGGGGAAACAGTCATAAGTCACTTTTTTCACGGGTGTCGTAACTTCGAATGTTCACTAAACGAATGGTCGTAAGTGAAGTGTTACCTGCATGGCAGTTGGTGGACTCCAGCTGAGGGTCAGGGGGCCTTTTGCCTGGTGTTCACAATTTGGGGCTTGTGTGGCTTTTTCCAGGACCCCCCCGGATGTCTCCCAAGGCGCAGCGGCACCCGCGAGGCCACCGAGTCCCGGCGGGGAGAGGCGTCATCTCCAGCGGCTTAGAATTCGTCTCCCACAACGTGCCCGGCGAAGCCAGCTCCTCCTCCTCTTCCTCCTCCTCCTCTTCCTCCTCGGCCCGAGGCAGCTCTTCAGGTGGGACGTGGTCCTCGGTGGTCATGGGGGGTAAGTTGAAGCGTGGCTCACGGTAGGAATGTCCTGCTCCCGCCATCGGGGTTGAAAACGTCCCCTACATTGACAGACCGGCCTCCTTCCCCGTGGCCCGTTTTGGGGACAGAGTACACCAGGCACACACAACCCTGAACACAACGTGCGCACACACTCACACACCTTGTAATGAGGGATCCTTTTGGGCAGGCTGGCTGAGGAGGCTGGCCCCGCCAAGGAGGCCAGGTTGAATCGCAGGCAGTCAACAAACACGCGTGACCAGAAATACCGGTTGCTGCGTTGCGCATGTCTTAGGAAATTCCTGGTCAGCAGGTGATGGTGCTGGCATTGGTGCCCTGTGCTGCCAGTTTGATATCTCTGTCTAGATCAGGGGTGGCGAACAAGTTTAACACAAAGAGCCAAAATTTTAAACTGTGAGAGTCAGAGAGCCACACCACGCTCGCTGGCCCGTGCAGTTGTTTCCGAGGGATGGGAGACGGGATGACGCAGCCGGGGGCGGGACTACGCGCTCGGAAATCTCTCCTCAGAGATCCCTCCTCAGAAGCAGCATAACAAAATCCAAACTTGGCAAAGAGCCACAGTATACAAAATAATGATAAGAGGCAAAGAGCCGCATTCATTTTGGCCGGAAGCCACATGCGGCTCGAGAGCCGCGTGTTCGCCACCCCTGGTCTAGATCAAGGCTGGCCGTGCTTGGCAACTTTAAGACTCGTAGACTTCAACTCCCAGAATCCCCCAGCCAGCAACGCTGGCTGGGGGATTCTGGGAGTTGAAGTCTACGAGTCTTAAAGTTGCAAGGTGGGTCTAGATCCTAGTGAGAGGTTTGCCTCTGAAGAGCTGGGGAACCCCATAACAATCTATCCTGTCCTCTCTTTCTAGTCACCAGGTCGTCCCCCAAGGCGCACAGACCCCGGTCTCCGAGGCAGAGCAGCGGGGGAGGGCTCCCTTCCGGCCCGGCCTTGTCCTCCCCCCAAGCTGGCTCGACCCCGGCCGAATTTGCAGCTGCCCCGGTGCCAGCGGCCTCGCCCACCCCTGCCAGCCCTGCCACCAACAGGGCAGGCACCCCATCTGCCGAAGGTAAAAGGACCCCGGCTGTCTTTTCAGCCTCCCCCGGGGCTGAGCCTGGCTCGGAAGGCAGAGCCAGGGGAGGATCGAATGCAGGAGGAAGCCGGTTTTGGCGTTAGACGTGAAGTGCCTTGACGGGTTTTCCTGGGTGAGGGTTAGCATTTGGGCTGATATTTCAGCTCTAGGCCTGGAGTGCCACCTTTTTCCTCTAGAGTAGCAACAAGATGGATGGAGGAAAAGTTTGGTTGGTTGGGCTCCTGGGTGCTCTCTGAGCTGGGGGTTTTCTTGCAGACGTTTCATGGCCCGACTAGGCAACTTCATCAGTGCTAGAAGGGAGGTTGGTTTACGGAGAAAAAGAGGAAGAGGAAGAGGAGAAGGAGGGGGACTGGTGGATTCTTGGTGCTCCCTGAGTTTAGTGGCTGCTTTATGCAGATGTTTCATGACCCAGTTTGGTACCATCATTGGTAAAGGGGAGTGTGGGGTTTGCTGCGTTCCCTTGCACGGATGATAGCAACAGCACTTAGAATTATATGCCACTTTACAGTGCTTTGCAGCCCTCTCTAAGTGGTTTACAGAGTCAGCCTCTGGCCCCCAACAATCTGGGTCCTCATTTTACCCCCCTCGGAAGGACGGGAGGCTGAGTCAACCTTGAGCCCGGTGAGATTCAATCTGCCAAATTGCAGGCAGCCGGCAGGCAGCAGAAGGAGCCTGCAGTACTGCGCTCTGACCAGTGCGCCACTGAGGCTCTTAGGATGTTCCCTGGTTGGGTTGTGAAAGGTTTGCAAGAAAACCCCCCAAGCTGAGAGACCCCCAAGGGCCCCTCATTTCCACCCTGAGCTACAATATTCTCTTCTGTCCGTTGAGTTTGGCTTGGTGGCCTTTTAAGTGGCATGGCGACCTTCTGCCTGCCTGCTTCCCCGCCTTGAATTGTCAGAGTGCTGCACGTGGGAAACCCAGCCGGGCATTTGGCTTGCAGAGCTGAGGTGAACCCCGGTTTTCCTCCCCAGCAAAAGACTCCAGGCTCTATGAGCAGAGGCAGGGCGGCTCCTCCCCTGCAGCAGCCAAGGAGCATCTCAAGCGCAGCGAAGTTTCTCCCAATTTCAGCAAGCCGGAAGTCAAAGGTGAGGCCCGGCCTAGAAGTCGCGGTGGGACGGGTGGGAGGGCCCTCTTGCAAAACACGCTGAGGCTTGTGGGCTGCTGGAGGCTCACTGAGCTTGGCGGTTTCCTTGCAGGCCGTTTCACGACCCAACTAGGGGACAACACCAGTGTGAGGGGGTGTAGCAAACCCCATACTCCCTACTAGCACTGACGCCATTCCCTAGTTGGGTCATGCAACGTCTCCCAAGAAAACCCAAGAACAGCACCAAGGACCCCACAGTGCAGCCCTGAGCTTCACATATTCTCTTCATCGATGCTGCCATTTAAGGCCCACATTCCTGGACCTTAAAAAAGGCACGTGGGTAGGCTGAGGAGGGGGCAGCGTGTAGATGAGGGGCATCTCCTGGGCATTTGCAGCGCAAGGAGAGGAAACGTACCTGTCGGCGTTTGGGGAAAGTCTCAGTATTGGGAGAATAATTTGGGGGGAGGGTCAATACAGGCGGTTCCCCCCCCCCCAACTTACAGCCATTTCGAGTTAGGAGGCAGCTGAAAAAATGGACTTGTGAAACTGGTCCTTGCCCTTAACGACCGCTGCCCCCTCCCCACGGCCGCGTGAACGAAACGGGGGCCTAGCCGGGGGGATCACGCGCCTCTGTCCCCCAAACAGGAGCTTCTCCAGCTGTTCTAGAACACAGAAAACAGATCGACGATTTGAAGAAATTCAAGAACGACTTTAGGGTAAGGGCCCTGGCGGCAGCCCCCCCCCGTTACCTCCCTAGACGAGGGTCTTCCCTCTGTAAGTCCCAGATTAGGAAATAAATCCATTCCCCCCCCCTCAAAGTATCTTGTTCTCTCTCTCTCTTTTCCCCCCAGTTACAATCCAGCTCTAACCCCGAAATGGCGGAGCAGCTGCTGAGTAAACCCCGAGAGGGCGAAAAAGGCCGGGAGGCCCCCAAGGAGAAGGCGGACCCCACCCCTAAAGACTCGGCGGCCGAGCCGGGCAGCAGCGGGGCCCCCTCAGCCGGCGGGAGCAACCCCCCCAGCAGCCCCCCCAGCGCCTCGCCCGCCAGCAGCAGCCTGGCGGAGCCGAAGGCCGGGCCGGAGGTGACGTCCCAGGGCGTCCAGACCTTGGGCCCCGGGGCCAAGCAGGAGAAGGAGGACAAGGAGGAGAAGAAAGATGCCACCGAGTGAGTAGTGAGGCTGCCTGGGCCGCCCTGAGGGCCACGGATGTCCCTGCCAAGCCTGGCTCGGTTCTGGCTGGGGGGGGGCAGGGGGGCATTTCTTCTGCACAGCTGTGAAGGTTGGTGGAGGCGGGGAGAGTGGGGGGGGCAGGTGCTAGGTTTGTCCACCAGGGGGCCTCCTGTCATTTGTGGATCGGAGATTCCTCCACCCTCCAAGGCATCATTCAGTTCTCCTTCCTCTTTGCTATATTCATTCTGTTTATTTTGTATCATGGCATTTTATGCCAAGGCCCCCCCCCCTTCCTTCCCTTCCTTCCATCCATCTCTTCTGTCCTTCCTTCCTTCCTCCCTCCCTCCCTCCCTCCCTTCCATCCATCCATCCGTCCTTCCATCCTCTCCTTTCCTTCCTTCCTTCCCACACGCAGCCTGAAGCCTCCTAAAACAAGCCCTCGGTGGGTCTTCCTTGCCCTTTTGTGCACCTGTGTGTTTGTGTCTTTTGTCCCCGCAGACAAGTCAGGAAGTCCACGCTGAATCCCCACGCGAAGGAGTTCAACCCCCGCTCTTTCGCCCAGGTGAGCCCAGAGGGCCCCCCTCCCCCTCTCCAAAGCAGGGAGCTGCTCCTTTGGGGGTGAGGCAGTTCCCCAAAATCCTCCAAACTTGGTCTGTAGGGGGAAAGCGCCCACATCTCCCATAAAGGCTGAACTAAGGGAGTCCTGGACTTACAACAATTCGTTTAGTGGCCGTTCGAAGTTGCAGCGGGGCTGAAAAAAGTGACTTGGGACAAAGGAACAAAATTCAGATGCTTGGCAACTGACTCATAGTTATGACGGTCGCAGTGTCACCTGATCCCCCCCTTTTCCAACCTTTTGGCCAGCAAAGTCACTGGGGAAGCCAGATGGAGCAACAGAAATTTGACGCTGCTCAGTTGACTCCCAGAAGGAGAGCTCTGCGTCCACCTGGGGGGGCCCACAGGAGTTGCTCCTAGAAGGGTCACCTCTGTCCTGCCCCCCATCCCCCCCTCCTGTCTTTGACAGCCCAAACCTTCTACCACGCCAACATCGCCCCGTCCGCAAGCCCAGCCCAGCCCGTCGATGGTGGGCCACCAACAACCTGCTCCAGTCTACTCACAGCCTGTTTGCTTCGCCCCCAACATGATGTACCCGGTCCCTGTCAGCCCGGGCGTTCAGGTAAGGGGAGGGCCCACCTGGGCCTCCTGTCTTGGAGGACAGAAACTCACCTGGATGGAGCCAGCCTAGAGGCGGTAGCCCCTTACAAGAGGGCAAGGGAGGGGCCGTTGATAGAGCAGAGGGGTCCAAGTGTGGCCCCTTTAAGACTTGTGGACTTCAAATCCCAGGATTTCCCAGCCGGCTGAGGAATTCTGGGTGTTGAAGTCCATGAGTCTTAAAGGGGCCACGCTTGAGAAACCCTGGCCCGGCTCGACCTCTTGACGGCCTTCTGCCTTCCCTTCCAGCCTTTGTACCCGATCCCCATGACCCCGATGCCGGTCAACCAGGCCAAGACCTACAGAGCAGGTAAAGGTGAGGAGAACATGGGTGTGTGTGTGTGTCTGTGTGTGTGTTTTTGGGGTGCATGCAGAGGTCCCCAGGGTCAGCTGGGTGGCAGCGGGAGGGGGCCGGGGCACGGAGGGGCCCAGCTGAAGACGGTGCCCTCCTGGACGTGGCCTTCTCTCTGCCCCCACAGTGGCCAACATGCCTCAGCAGCGGCAAGACCCCCACCCGCAGAACGCCCTGATGCACCCAGCCTCGGCCGCCGGGGCCCCCATGGTCGCCACGCCACCGGCCTACTCGGCCCAGTACGTCGCCTACAGCCCCCAGCAGTTCCCCAGCCAGCCTCTGGTGCAGCACCTGCCCCACTACCAGTCTCAGGTAGGGCTTCACCCCCCCCCGCCCCCTGCAGCAGCCGGAGCCCCCAACCCGCTGCAGAACCCGGACCTCCAGATCGAGGGGCAACCAGCATGACTCCCGGGGGCCAAGGACTTTGCTGGTGGGTCCCTCCCTCATTGCTATGGGGGTCGCCCTCGGGGGGGGGGAGCGTTTGGGTAGCTTCTGGATCCTGGGGGGGGCGGGAGTGCTGTGGCTTCCACCGACTGGCCAGCCGCCATGCTGGGGGGAGAAGCAAAGGACCCTTTGCTGATAGCAGAACGTTTCTGGTTGGGAGGGGCTCAGAGGCTGCCTGGGGGGCCCCTGCATGGGGGGCCAGAGCCCTCTGGGCAGCCTCCTCTGGGTACCCAGCCCTCACGATTCTCTCTCTCTCTTCCTCTGTCCCTTTCTTTCTTCCTCTTTTCCTTTCTCTTTTCCTCTTTTTTTTCTCTTTCTTAACTTTTCCTCTCTCTTCCTGTCTCTCTTTCTCTTTCTTCCTTTTCCTTTTTTCCTTTCTTTTTTTCTCTTTTCCTCTCGTTTTCTTCCTTCTGTCTTTCTTACTTTCCCTTTTTCTTCCCCCCCCCTTTCCCTCCCTCTCTCCTTCTCCTTCTGCCCCCGCAGCACCCCCACGTCTATAGCCCTGTCCTCCCGGGCAACGCTCGGATGATGGCTCCGCCGGCCCATCCACAGCCCGGCCTGGTCTCTTCTCCTGCCAGCCAGTACGGGGCCCACGAACAGACGCATGCGATGTATGGTAGGATGACATGATTTGCATTCTTTTTTTAAAAAGAAAAGAAAACCCCCTTTTTAATGCCCTCACCCACCCACCCACCCACCCACCCAGCCTTTGCGGATCTGAGGAGAGGAGAACTGGCACTTTGTGTTCCGAGGTTGTTCAGGAAAACAAAACCGCTGTTAAAACGGATGTTGGTTTGACGAATAAAGTGCGCTTCTAAAGCCTGGCCAGTCGTGGGCCCCGTTTCAGTCTCTGGTGGTCCGTCTTCGGAGTATTCAGGGTATTTGCCGGCCCTCCCTGGCCAAAATGGTCTTGCAGGACCTCTGGGCTGATGGAGCAGGACGGCCTGCCCCTCTCCAGCCACAGGTAAACAACCCCCCCCCCAACAATCAGGCTTCTACAATATGGTAGTTCAAATCCCACCAGGTTCAAGGTCGACTCAGCCTTCCGTCCTTCCGAGGTGGGTCAAATGAGGAGACCCAGATTGTTGGGGTTTGCAAGAGGCTGACTCTGTAAACCACTTAGAGAAGCACTATAAAGCAGTATATAAGTCTAAGAGCTAAGTGGGAAGGAAGGAAGGAAGGAAGGAAGGAAGGAAGGAAGGAAGGAAGGAAGGAAGGAAGGAAGAAGGAAGGAAGGAAGGAAGGAAGGAAGGAAGGAAGGAAGGAAGGAAGGAAAAGGAAAGGAGGGAAGGGGGGAAGGAAGGGTCGTGGTGAAACAGTGGTTGGAATGCAGCATTGCAGGCTAATTCTGCCCACTGTCAGCAGTTTCACCCTGACTGGCTCAAGGTCGACTCATTCTTCCCTCCTTCCGAGGTGGGTCAAATGAGGAGACCCAGATTGTTGGGGTTTGCAAGAGGCTGACTCTGTAAACTGCTTAGAGAGGGCTGGAAAGCACTATAAAGTGGTATATAAGTCTAGCGCTATTGCTATTCTCGCCTGGCGCCCGGCAGTGGGTCTCCCTCAGTGCTCCCCACCATCCTTCTACACACACACACACACACGAAACAATCCCTGCCTCTCGGTGGCTTCAGCTGGGCGGCCGAGCCTACAGGCCCCCTCCCCGGGCAGGAAGCGCCGGGCCGATTCTCCAGCCATGAATAGGCCTGTGTTTCCCTCCAGCCACCATGGGCAGAAGCTCCTCTGTGCTCAGGGTTGCCTGACAGCAGCGCCTCCCGGGA
This sequence comes from Naja naja, assembly GCA_009733165.1. Lineage (NCBI taxonomy): Eukaryota > Metazoa > Chordata > Lepidosauria > Squamata > Elapidae > Naja > Naja naja. The sequence goes on from CM019165.1 coordinate 1,330,874, forward strand.
AGTGGGGGGTGGGGGGCGGGGAAACACCCTCACGCCGGCTCTTAGGACATGAGGGAGGCCTGGTGGGGGCGGGGGAGATGGAGCCCCCCTTATAAACGACTCTCTGCCTAAGTAAATCCTTTTATTTCGACTGATGAAGCGGCTTGGATGAGTATCGAGACGCCTCCAATTAGCAAACTTTGGTTCCCATCATTTTAACACTTTTTTAAGATGCTCCTGTTCCTCCTTCTGCTGTGGGGGTGGGGGGGCCTCAGGGGCTGTTTCTAGACCTTCCCTTTAGAGGCTTTTGCCCCTTTCATGTACAGAGAGTGGAGGTGGGGGGGTTGCTTCTTAAGCTTTGAGCAGTTGCTGCAGCTCTGGGTTTCCTTGCAAGATGCCTGCAACCCACAGTAGGTCCACCGCAAGCAAGGCAGCCCCCCCTTGGCGAGAGGGTCCAAGCCATGGATGCTCCTGCTTAGGAGAACCCCGAGACCCTTCTCTGCCCGGTTCCTGCCATCCTCCTCTCTAGGCAAAGCGCTTTATGTCTCTTGTTTGTCAAATTTATCGGCTGCCCGTCTCAGCTTAAAACTCTCCCTGCTGAAAACCCAGCCGCCTTGTCGACCCGGCCTTGAACACACCCTGCATTGTTGGGGGAACAGAAACACCTGAAACCCCCCCCCCCTCAATTGTTACAGGTGGTGAAACTGCTACGAGCCAGATTTTCCCCACCACCACCCCGGGTAGGCTGGAGAGAGGCTGCCTGTTTGTAGGGTTCAGCCAGCCTGCTTGTGCTGGACACAAGGGAGGGTCTCTGGGGGGAAGAGGGGTTGATGCAACCCTTGAGATAAGACATTGGTGGGGGATATTCCTGGGGATTCAGTATTTAAGGGTACTTGGAGGTTGCCATCTTGATGGGGGTACCATCCTGGCAGTGTTGACGGCACTCTTTAGCTTGTTGGAAACGGAGAAAATTCCTGGTTAAAATGTCAAAGTCGTCGCAAGTTTTGGGGGGGACAACAGCACTCAAATGCAGTTGCTTCTCAAGCTTGAAGATGGGCGGACTCCAACTCCCAGGATTCCCCAGCCAGCGCATGATTTCTGGGAGTTGAAGTCCACCCATCTGCAAAACGTAAAATGTGAGGATGTTCCTGCTCTCCATCCCAAAATGTTTGTCATCTTCTGAATGCGTTGACGCGCCGAAGAAATGCTAAATCCTTCTTCCCTTCTCTGGAGGGAAGAGCGGAGAACGGAGGCTTCCACGGGCCCATAAAAATCACACTTTATAAAAAGAAGCGATGCCTTTGGCTGAGACTTTTATTCCAATTCCCCATTGAGATAAATCTGTGAACAGCAGCAGCAGCTTTTACAGTCCTGGCAGAGCCTCTTCCAAACAGCCCGGCTTGTATTCTGACTTTCCTTCCGGCTTTAGTGGTTTCCTATGTCTTGATTTTTCTCTCTCTGCCGACGGGGTTTCTCTCTGCTGGGAATCCAGTATGATCCACTGGGCAAAGGGGGAAATGAGGGCTGGCTGGGGTTTCTCCCAGATCATAATCAAGTGTTTCATCATCTCGGTTGCAAATGGCTCGAAATACATTTGAATCATGTTTTTTTTTCCTCCTGTTGTGTCCTAATCGTGTGCGAAATGACTTTAATGATGAACGTCTTAATTGTAGTGAACTCCGACTGACAATCGTAATAATCTGTTGGAAACTTTTAACTTTTGTTTAAAAATTGCAAATTGGTTTGTGCATGAAAAAAAAAAAAAACAACCACCCACGATAATTGACTGTTCAAACCTTTTCCAGAAGCTTGGAAGTGGTGCTTTTAATCTTGTGGCATGTGGCTAATTTCCCTTTTTATTTCTCAAATCCAGCATGTCCCAAAATACCCTACAGCAAGGAGACAGGCCCTTCCTTCTACTTTGCCAGTGAGTTGGGGATCTTTTGTGTGTGTGTGTGTGTTTGTGTACTAACCTCGATGTTACATGTTGCACGAATCGTTGTCAGTAAAAGGGGGAAATCGGACGGCCTTCCCTCCCTTTGCACCAAACCTTCACTCGGCACACGGAATGTTATTTTTCCTCTGGGGGGGGGATGAGGGGTAGTGAAACGTGTTACGTATCCAGAGATGTCGAAGGAAGCTGTCGGAAGAACATTTGGTAGAGAAATGCAGGTAAAATGACTGTTGGGGTCCCCTGGGAAAAAAAGAGACGATCTTACGTAAAATCCTGCTCATAGACGTGTGCTTCTCACGGTTTTGTTGGTATGGATGAATCTATTTGCCGCCTATCTTGCTACTTTGGGTGGGTAGAGTAGGGTAGGAGAGAGGAGAGGAGAGGAATGGGATGGAGTAGAGTAGAGTAGGAGAGTGGTAGAGTGTAGGGTAGAGTAGGTCCTACTCTGTCCCTTCCACCAGTCTACCCCTTCTCCACAGCATCCTTTGGGTTTTGGGGAGCGCCTCAAATTCTGCTGGGCTCCCAGGGTTTCTCTGCAGAATTCCCAGTAACATTGGGGAAATGGAGGCTGGAGAGGGCAGGATGCGGGTGGAGGGAAAGAGGCTGCTGTGTGGAGATCAGTGTCGGGAACTTTGGCGAGTTCTATCCCAGAGCAGGGGGGGGTCTCCAACCTTGGCCCCTTTAAGACTTGTGGACTTCAACTCCCAGAATTCCCCAGCCAGAATTGTGGACTGCAACTCCCAGGAGTTGAAAGTCCCCAAGTCTTAAAGGGGCCATGGTTGGAGAACGCCCCCCTGCTCTAGAGGACTCGGCGTGGACCGCTATCCTAACCCATAGGAGCTGGAGGTGGTTTTACGCTGAGCAGAGAGGGAGGAAGTGGGGGCACAGTTGAGGGTCCCAACTGGGCCCAGAGAGGCGGGTTCGGACTCCACCAGGATGGTCAATCCATGCAGCAGGACAGAGGGGGTATGACCCCCCCCCGGGGGAACTTACCCTCCGCCCTGCCCAGCATCTGCTGCCTGCCTCTTCCCTTGGGCAGACCTGGCATCGCCCACTCGGGGGTCCTGAACCCCTTTCCATCCTTCTCCAGTTCCCTCCTGTCGTACTCCATCCTTGGGACCAGGGAACGGCTCTTTTGTGACCCATGGACTTCAACTCCCAGAATTCCACACTGGCTCAGGAATTCTGGGAGTTGAAGTCCACGGATCTTAAAGGGGCCAGGCTATAGTTGCCCACCCCTGCCCCGTACCATTTATGCTGGGAAAGAAGGCCGGACTTTCTACCCTTCAGGCAAAGATCTTCACCCCCACCCCCACCCCCATCTAACCGGGTTTGGCCGTCTTCCTGCCTTGAATGGTGGTCAGAGCTTCCTCCAAGCTAATTTTCGGCACGTCCGGCCTGCAGAATTCCGGTTGAACTGAGCTGCTTCCTTTCCACCCTGTTTTTTAGGCTCTGGTCTCTGTTGCACAATTAGCCTTTCTGGCGTCTCCTCACACACACACCCCTCCCCCCCCCAACCTCGGAGTAGCTACTCAGAGCTTTTGCAAGCTCCTTTTCTGGCTTTCTCTTTCCCTTCCTTTTTCCACCCTGTGTTTTGCTGACCTTTGGTTTCTCACTTCTCCTCCTGGTGCAGAATTAAGTCTCCGAACTGCTTCCTCGAGGCATTGCTTTTTTGCAGGGGTATGTGTGTGTGTGTGTGTGCCCCCGTCATATTCCTGCCCTGTGCAAAACAACAACATTTGCAGGTGCAGCTTGGAGATGCCAGGGGTCTCTTAAGGCCTTCCCTATGCCCCTCTCCCCCCTTTTTTTTCCCCCAGGGGTGTCTAGCAGACCAGGGAGCTAAATCCAGATCGTTTTCTCCTGCACGTTTCAGGCAGTTTTGGGGGACTCTCCTTCCCTAAAGCAGGAAAGGGATGATGGCCGGCAGCTACATCGGGAAGTTTTCCCCCGCTAGATTTTTATTGCAAATTGTAGCCATCGGTCTAAAAGGATTTTGCCCTGGAGTCCAAAGCCGTTTGGCTTTGGAATAAACTGGGATTCAGGTTCGGTCCAATCTAGAGCAGTGTTTGTCAACTGGGGTGGCTTGAAGGTGGGTGGACTTCAATGCCCAGGATTCCCCAGCCAGCTTTGCTGGCTGGGGAATCCTGGGCGTTGAAGTCCATCCACCTTCAAGCCACCCCAGTTGACAAACACTGAGCTATTAGAGACCCCTGTCCACGAAAACCAGGAGGTATTTCAGTGAATAGCATGAGCTTGAAAGGCCAGGAATTGGGGGTGGGGCATTTGACCCTTTTGGGGTGGGGTCTACGAAGCCTTTAAAGACTGCTGGCAGCCTCACCAGGGAAGCCCCCCTCCCCAGCTCCCTTCATGGACAAAAAGAAGTGGAAAGGTGCAACTGGGGGGGGGATGAGACCCCGTCATAGTTTAGATCAAGGCTCTTCAATCTTGGCCAGATTTAAGACTGGTGGACTTCAACTCCCAGAATTCCTCCTCCAGTCAGGTTAGCTCAGGAACCCTGGGAGTTGGGAGTCCACAAAGTCTTAAACTTGGCCAAGTGGGCAGACCCCCGTTTTAGGATAAAGCAGGGTGCCAACCCCCAAAGGCAGGAGGGGGCAGCCACCCTTCCATTGGCCGCCTGCAAGGTGGGGGGAGGGGGGTGCCTTTTCCCACCCCTCTTTTCTCTCCCCCTGCCCAGTTTCCACCGGTTCCCTCGCTCAGCAGTACGCCCACCCCAGCGCCACCCTGCACCCCCACAGCCCCCACCCGCAGCCGTCGGCCACCCCAACGGGGCAGCAACAGACGCAGCACGGCGGGAATCACCCGGCCCCCAGCCCGGTGCAGGTAAGTGCTGCCCCTCCCCCTGGGCAGGGTGTGGGGCGGGAGGGAAGCCCCCTCCCCTACCTCTCCTTGGGCTGCAGCCTCTCGGGGGACAGGCAGGGAGCCCCCATAGGAGCAGGCAGTGGGGCCAAACAGGTAGTTCCCAATTTACGACCTCCATTCATTTAGAAAGGTACAAGTTGCTGAAAACAAAGAGTATTTATGACGGTTGCATGTCCTGGCGGGGGAAGGGGGGGTCACATGGGGGAGCCAGATTCATTTAACGACCGTGTGATTCGCATAACAACTCTGGTCGTCATATAAGGGCGTGGCTTAGCGACCCCGCTGCCCCTCATTCTGGCCGTAAGTTGAGGACTCCCGCATGATGCACCCCCCCGTCTGTCCGTCTCTCCGCAGGCCCACCAGCACCAGGCGGCCCAGGCCCTCCACCTGAGCAGCGCCCAGCAGCAGTCGGCCCTCTACCACACCGGCCTGGCCCCGACGCCCCCCTCCATGGCGCCCGGCTCCAGCGCCCAGTCTCCGCAGAGCAGCTTCCCAGCCGCCCAACAGACCGTCTTCGCCATCCACCCGTCCCACGTCCAGCCGGCCTACACCAACCCACCCCACATGGCCCACGTCCCCCAGGTAGCCCAGAGCTGCTCTCCGGGGTCTCGCCCAGCCCCCTTTGCCCTCCCCGTCTCTCAGCTGCTGTTGGGAAGGGGGGCTTCCACCCACCTGGCTCCGGCCGGCCTCACCCTCCATTCTCCCCACGGCCCCGCCTGGGGTGTTGTCCCAGGACTTCGGCCCAGCCAAGCGGTTCTGTCCAGCGCTGAGGATCTTGGGACAAACGGGGGCCCGACAGGAGGAGAGAGAAACGGGGGAGCGCATCCCGTCCTGGGGGGTGGGGCTGCTTGCCATGGGGGCTTTCCCATCATGGTTTCCTGGAAGCCTCTTAACCTAGACTGACTTGGGGGTAGAGCCGAGTTTGTGGGGCCGGACGGGTGAAATTCTGCTTTCTGACCTCCTTTCTCCACTCCTCCCATTGTTACATGCCTGCTGCTTATGGGGCGAGAAAGGAGAGGGGATGATCCTGGAGCCTCCCTGCCCCACGGAGGGAATTAAGCCCCTTGTGGAGGGAGCAGCCCGCCAAGAATCACGAGAGGAGAGAGGAGCCCTTGTGGGGGGCAGATCGTGGCCGCAGAGGGTCCCCAGGCAGAGGAGGACGAGGTGGGGGTCTCCTGACGGCCTCTCCCTTCGTTCCAGGCCCACGTGCAGTCCGGCATGGCTCCTTCCCACCCGCCTGCCCATGCGCCAGTGATGCTCATGACGACGCAGCCGCCGCCCGGAGGGCCCCAGGCCATCGCCCAGAGCGCACTGCAGCACATTCCAGTGTCGAGCGCCACTCACTTCCCCTATATGACACACCCTTCAGGTGAGCCCTGCGCCAGCGACGCGGCAGAGAGTGGGAGGGAGGTGGCGCCCAGCGGAGGGAGGGAGGAAGGCCGGGCACCGCTTTCGCGGGCACCACGGTCCCTGCTTTGCCAATGCCCGAATCACGGCACGAGAAAGGGGCCTAGGATGTGCCCCTGGCATGGCACCTTGTGGGCATCATTGCCCGAGAGCCCTTTTGGGGTTGGGGAGGTGGATTTCCATCAGTGGCACCTAGACTTTCTCCCCTGGCTGTTGATGAGGAGTTGAGGAGGGGCATTGGGCTGGGACGACGCCATCCGATGACCAAGAGAGACTTTTCTTCCAACTTTGGCCTCTGGAAGGTGGGTGGACTTCAACTCCCAGAGTCCCCCAGCCAGCAATTCTGGGAGTTGAAGCCCAGCCCTCTTTCCAGAGTCCAAGGCTGGGAAATTAAATGCATGAGCTTTGGGGTGGTTCCTCCCATTTAGCTCTTCAAAATTTCTTATTTATTTCATTTCATTTTCTCTCTCTCTCTCCCAGTTCCCACTCACCATCAACAACAGTTGTAAAGCTGACCCGGAGTAACTGAGGCTGGATCCCTCTTTTTGTTTTTTTCTTTTAAAAAAAAAAGGCCAAATACCTTTCTTTCTTTCTTCTGCTTCATCCAACTTGGAAGCACAGAAACAAAAAGCAAAACGAAACAAAAAACAAACAAAAACCCTTAGTATTTCACTTATTTTTTAAGGGGAGAGCAAAAACCAAAAGCCGAAGCCCAGGTGTCCCATCCGGTAGGAAGGCCAAAATCATTTCCAACCTTTCCGTGGGAGAATTTTTGGACCGAGTCAAAAGGCAAGTCGGTCCCTTCCGGTGGGGGGGATGATTCCATGATTCCACGTGTCAAAGAAACTAAAATCACCCTGCCCCCAAGTTCGCTTGCAGAAAAAGAAACTGGAAAAGCTATTTATTTTTTAAAACGGCCCTTCAGAGTTATTGGATTCCTGAGCTCAAGAGGACAAGGACGAGGAGAGTCTTGTTGCTGTTCTCACTAAAAAAATAATAATAGCAAATAGTAATTATGAAAAATCAAGACTCTAAACAAAAATCCCTTTTACCACTAACTAAACTTAAAAAGAGGTTTTGGGGGGAGGGGTAGAAAAGAAATTTAATGGTCAAATGGATATGGATTTATTATTTATAAAAAAAAATCATGTTTGAAGGGGGAAAGAGAACCGCCGTCCCAGGGCAGCGGTCTAACTTTTAAGTTAAGAGGAAAACTTACTTTGTAGATAATATAAAATAAAAACTAAAAAAAAATAATCATAAAAATAAAAAAAAGTTTTAAAAACTGACCTTTCCTGCCAGCATCTGTGTGGTCTATTTGGTTCCCTTTCCCTTCCTTCCTTCCAATTTTTCTTTCTTTCTCCTTTTTATTCCTTCCTTCCTTTTTCTTCTTTCTCCAAACACTTCGGCACCTGGTTGAGTAGCTCAGCCTTCAGACCCGCAAGGAAGACGTGCTAAGCAACCCAGGTCAAATCTATTCTGATTTTTCACCCCGGCTATTAAATGCTAGAAACCCCAGCTCTTCCTAGCCTAAGAGATACGACTGCCCTAATCTTTTCCCTGAAGTAGAGAGCATCTTTTCTTAAGATTCGGGCAACAGGAGCACCTGAGAGTAAAGAGGAGGATGAAAGAGCTCCTACAACCAGCCGTAAGCACCTCTGAACAGTTTATTTTAAGGAAGGGGACCACACCTGAATTATCTTAGCAGGATTTGCCAGGGATGAGAACCACCCGAAGAGACTTCTGTAAGTGAACGGAGAGGCTGAAAAAGAACACACCGTTTTCTTCCTCAGAAGACCAATTTGGTTTCCTTTATTATTTTCAAATTTAATTATTTTGAAAGAACCAAGCCGTGGAACCCACCCCTATCCCAGGTGAGCTGCTGTCCCTACAGAGGCCAACCTGTTGGGATTGCAGGGCTCAAATCTGCAAGAGAGCCCCAAAGTTGGCAACTTTTAAGACTTGTGGACTTCAACTCCCAGAATTCCCCAGCCAGCAGAGCTTACTCTCTTGTAACCCCTGCATTTGCAATCTCTCTCCACTTTAGGAGATTAAGAGAAAAAGCAGGCATGGCTGGCTGGGGAATCCTGGGAGCTGAAGTCCACAAGTCTTAAACTGGCCAAGCTTGGACGCCTGCCCTAACTTCTGCAGGTGGCAACTCCGCCACCCATCTGCCCCTCCCTTCTTGCATGGGATACAACTGGACAGCCCACCCACCCCCAAGTGCAGGGGTCATTCTCTTAAATCTGGGGAGTCTCCAAACTTGGCCCCTTGCGGACTTCGACTCCCAGGATTCCCCAGCCAGCCATGCGGGCTGAGGAATTCTGGGAGTCAAAGTCCACAAGTCGGAAAAGTGGCCAAGCTTGGAGACCCCTTGCATTGGATTCCCACCCCCGGTGTATGTGGGTTTATAAAGTGAGGTTTTGTTCCCGTAGTCCAGAAAGCTTTGGAGCTCCTGTGTTATTCTCCTAAACGCAAAAGAAACTCGGAAAGGTGATCTCTTTATTAGCCAGGAAAGGGACGAAATTTGAAACTCTGTAAGGTGGTACCAAGTAGTTGGAACCCGGGTAGTTGAGGCTCAGGTCTCAGGGTGGTTTGGTCTGCCTCTATTGGGTGTTGTCATTTAGAGATGCAACAAGGCACCAGATAGGAAAATCAAATACTATTGCTGTGTTTGTCAAGCGGTTTCAAAATAGGTGGACTTCCAACTCCCAGAATTCCCCAGCCAGCAGAGCTGGCTGGGGAATTCTGGGAGTTGAAGTCCACTCACCTTTACATGGCTGACACTGCTCTGAAATTAAATTTCAGGCTTAATTCAATATATATACTGCCCCACCTGGTGCCCGCCACTCCAAGGGAGCCTCTCCCTTAAGATTGTTTGGAGGAATCACAGACCGACCAAGGGGGGACTCGAAGCTTCACCCTTGGCAGTTCCTGGGACTTTCCAGTCCCACTTTTCTTCAAGGTTGAGCCACTGATTAGATAAAAGGCACTTCCAGTGAAAGGCACGTGCGAATTGGCTTAACAAAAGGAAAAGAAAGAAAAAGGAACTCAGAACAGGCCAGATGTTCGTTGGCCTTCCCCAGGCACGGTGAGTTTGAACTTGCCTCGAATGCTGGAGGAGAAAGTCCCACTTACTTTGCAGCAAAAGGGCCACTTCAACTTCCTCTGTTTGGTTAAGGGAAGACTTATCACTTCCCCTTTCTCCTTCCAGCTTCCTGCTGACAGCTAGATTAAGATCCAGCTAGATTAAGTTCCAGCTGCCTACAACTGCTGTAGGCTCGAATCCCACCAGGCTCAAGGTTGACTCAGCCTTCCATCCTCTCGGGGGAGGTAAATTGAGGACCCAAGATTGTTGGGGCAATAGCTGACTTTGTAAAAATGCCGCTTAGTAATAAGCAGGTATATACAATGGAATGAAGGCTATTGCTGAGCACACTGGGTTGCATCCCAAAAATTGTAAGCCTGAGTCTCCGGAGAAGGGCAGGATATAAATGTAATTAAAAAATAATAGAAATAAAATTTTAAAAAAAGATGATTTGCGGTGGCTGTTTTGCAGCCTATGGTTCCTCCCAGAGGTACATTCGGTCCCCGCAATGGGAACTGGGAAGTTCCCCCCTCCTGTAACAGGCCTGGGGTGCAGTGCCCACCTTGCCTCCCATGGCCCACCAGGTCTCCCTTGGCAGCCTTGGGCAACACGTGAAGGGAAAACGAGTGGAAATCGGTCATGCACCAAAATAAAAGTCCTTAAAACTTGGGCCTTTGAGTCTGAGCACATCCCTGCAGCCCTTGTGCATTCCACCCCCCAGCTCCCAAATTAGGTTCTGACAGCTAGGAACAGGCTAGCTCTTTGCCAAAAAAAGAGAGGCTAGCAATGTGGTGCTTTCGTGGAAAGGGGCAGGATTGGGCGACTCCCGAGTCCCTGAAAGGCTGTTTTTAAGGCAGCTTTGCTGGTTTGTTTTAAAGTTACTTGAAAGGGGTCGAAGTGATTTTTCTGAGGGTGTTTGAAGGGAAGGAGCAGCTTCTGGAAATGCCTTTCTGGCCAGAGCTCTTGACCCAGAGGAAGGAAGGGAGGAAAAGGGAGGGAGAGAGGAACAGAGGGAGGGAGGAAGAGAAGGAGAGGAAGGAAGGATGAGGGAGGGAGTGAAAGAGGAAGGGAAGGAAGGAAAAGGAGAAAGGAAGAGGGAGTGAAGGAGAGAGGAAGGAAGGAAAAAGGGAGGGAGAAAGGATGAGGGCAGGGAGGAAAGGAAGGGAAAAAGAGAGGAATTTGACTTTAATGGGAGTTGTTCTCCCAGGGCATCTGGGCCGCTACGACCCTCCAACTGGCCACTCCAAACATCACAGGTACCACCAAAAATAAAAAATAAAGGCTGAATGGGAGAGGAAGCCGTGCAGACCGATGAGAGGCGGGGGAAACACGCAGGCCGAAGGGATCCTGGCGGGAAAGAGACGTCCGGCCAAATGGTTCATTGCAGCTGGAAGGGGGGAGTCTGTCCGGCAGGGCCCTTCAGCGTCCTGGGCAAAGGCCTGGGGGGAGGAGGGGCTCCCCCAGCGGTGTCAGAGGGAGGTGTACTGGTTGCTGACCGCCCGGAGGTGCGCCCGGCTTTGCACGTCCATCTCATAGTCACTGTCCCACTGACGGGCCACAGGCGAAGGGGCCGGGGCGGCCGTGCTGGGGCCGTGCTGGAGGCTGCTGGCCAGTTCTTCGGGAGGGGGCACCAGGTGGAAGATCTGCTCCACGGAGTGGCGGCGAAGGTTGTCCGACAGGCGGATCCGGGGGCAGCTGGACGGACTCAGCTGGACAAAGCTGACCTCCGGCGTGCAGTGGTGGACAGATGGCGGGAAGGCGGCTGGGTGGCCGGAGGCTGCGGGTTCAAAGGAAGGAAGCGGGGGGAAAGGGAGGTCACCAGGAGACCCGGCTTCAGAATTTACAGATTACAGATAATTTAAAGCAGGCGTGTCTCAACCTTGGCCACTTTTAAGACGTGGGGACTTCAACTCCCAGAGTTCCTCAGCCAGCAAAGAGTTACCCAGAATCCAGCATGGATAGGACACGAAGAAATGTCAATAGGCAACTCTGTCACATTTCTTTTGTAAACTTTTCTGAATAATAGATGGTGGGAATGCGGTAGATGTCATATATCTTGGCTTCAGCAAAGTGGGGGGGAAAAAAAATTTCTGGCTGAGGAACTCTGGGAGTTGAAGTCTGCCAGGCTTAAAGTGGCCCAAGGTTCAGCCTTATATAAAGAAAATTTGTACAAAATGTTTTATCGTTGGCATCTAGCACTGGCGAGATTGGCTAAAATTTATCCAAATTTAAAACCAGAATGTTGGAAATGTAAAAAGAAACCCGGTACCTTCTTTCACATGTGGTGGACCTGCCCAAAAGCGAAGGAATTTTGGAATAGGATAAAGATCTGGTTACAGGAAATAACAAGTCTAAAGATAGCACCCAAAACTGAAATGTTTCTACTAGGGATAACTAAAGGTGAATATACAAGAGTTTGAATGCTTCATGATACACATATTAACAGTGTCTAGGATATTATATGCTCAAAATTGGAAATTAGATAGTACCGCCCCCCAGGTGACATGATTATAAAAAAAGTAATGGATTGTGCAGAAATGAACAAATTCACAATGGAATTGCAGGAGAGGGAAGAAGAACACTATACGGCCCAGGAAAGGGGGTATGTCTGGTTAGATAACTGAAAGAAAATATAATGCAAAAGTAGTAGTGTTAAAGTGTAATGGTAAATTGTGTGTGTGTGTATGTATGTATGTATGTATGTATTTATGTATGTATGTATGTATGTGTATATATATGTATATATGTATGTATACATATATATGTGTATATATATATATGTATATACGTATGTATATGTGTGTGTGTGTGTGTGTGTGTGTGTGTGTGTGTGTGTATGTATGTACAGGAGAATGGAGTAACCTGTGTCAAATAGATGGGAGGGGGTTGGGAGGGTCAAAGGGTCCTGGCTGGAGAGCTTACCTTGCAGGGGGGGGATGACCACCACGTGCCGGGAGAGCTGGACGTTGCAGGCCGTGCCGCACTCAAGGGGATGGGGCAGTGCTGGAAGTGGTGCAGCATGTCGAGGATGGAGGAGAAGTGCAGGTGCTGCACTCGGCACTGGCCCCGCTCCATCAGGGAAAGCCGCAGGTGCTGCCAGGGAAGCCACAAGAGACATCAGCCCTTTGGGGGGGGGCAAGGTCCTCCTGACCCGCCCCCTGGACGCCCAGCCCTTCACCCTCACTAGCAATCCTGCGTTCTACTTCCCTGGCTTCTAGGCCTCCATGAGGACTAGAAAGCTTTAACATCCACTAAGACGGTGACAATGATAAGATACATGAGGTTGAGTAGTTTTTAACATGAATGTAAACATAGCAAGAAATATATATTAAACACAAAACACTTGCACAGGATCTATGTACCTGGTTGACACCCTGTATAGCTGGAAGATGGATTTGTTGTAAAATAAAATAAAAAATGTTTTTTAAAAAAAAGGACTAGAAAGCTTTGTCTCAGCAGCTCTGCATTGCGTTTCCCTTTTGGCACCAAGTCCCTACAGCTAGTCCTCGACTTACGATGACAACGGAGCCCAAAGCGTCTCTCGCTAAGTGTCGGCCTTCAAGACTCCTTTCTCTCGCTATCTTTTCGGCTGCCGTAGTTCTGGAGGGAGGGAGAATCAACTGGGCTTTGCGGGGCTGGGAAATGGGCTGGAGGCTTTAGAGAATGAACTGTCTAACTTGGGGAGAACTTGACTGTTTATGCTTCCTTGCTTGCTTGCTGCGCAACTGCAGCTCTTTCTCAAACCAGGCCAAGGTCAACGGCCAGATGTCTGCATCACCACCTGAAGATGCCCCACGTGACATTATGCATATTTCAGATTGGATGGACCGTTGGAACTGTTGTGGGTGGGAATGTTGCCATCACTTTGCATATGTGATTTTCATGCGTGAATCCTCAGATCTGGAATCCTTTTGATGCCACCACTTGATTTCCAGTCAAAGTTTCTTTTCTCTATAATGGTGGAATCTAAGGGTGTCTTCCTTCTTGGATTTTGAGTGGAGCACTATCCGACACTAAGTGAGACATTGGCTAAGTGAGTTTTGTCACGTTTGATCCCCTCTCCTGCCACGGTTGCTCAGCGAATCCCTGCGGTCATTACGTTAGTGACCCGGTCATTAAGTGAACCTGGCTTCCTCATTGTCAGAAGATCGCAAAAGGGGATTGCGGGACACTGCAACCGTTGTAAACATGAAATGATTGATTCAAGCGCCTTGAAATTCTCATCAGGCAGCCTCCGACGGTCGTAAGTGTGAAAAACTGGTCACAAGTCCTTTTTCTTCCCCTTCAGTAACTCAACGGTCGCTAAGCGAACTGTTGCAAGTCGAGGACTGCCGTGTGTTTCCGAACAAACGACGGTTCGGCCTGTCTCCTAAGCAGCATCGGCTCCAACCATGGCCACTTTAGGCCTGGCGGACTTCAACTCCCAGAATCCAAAGCTGGCTGGGGAATTCTGGGAGTTGAAGTCTGCCAGGCTAACCTGGGGCGGATCCGAGCTCCCTCCTGGGGGGAGGGGGAAGGCAACCGCGGCCTGCTCACCTTGGCTTTGCCTTGGAAGTTGAAGGTCAGCACGTACTCCCCCCGGCGCGTCTCGCTCTGCCGGATGAGGAAGACGCCGTGCCCTTCCAGGCCTTGCAGCTGGACCAGCTGGGCAGCCTTGACCCGCGAGATGGGGCCGTGGAACCAGGGGAAGGCAGACAAGTAGTGGTCGATCCTCTGGGCCGGCGGCTCGGTGGGCCTGGACAGCAAGGCCCCTGGTGGTGGGTGGGGGAGGGAGAAAGGAGGGCTTTAGTAGGGGCACAAGAGGTTGAATGCATTCAGTCTCGGCTTCTCAACTTTGGGAACGAGAAGCTGTGTGGACTTCCAGGATTCCCCAGCCAGCGATGCTGGCTGGGGAATCCTGGGAGTTGAAGTCCACAAGTTGCCAAGCTTAGCCAACTCTGGTCTAGACAGAGATAGGCAGCATGGCTGGCTGGGGAATCCTGGGAGTTGAAGTCCACACAGGTGCTAGTTCCCAAGGCTGAGAAGCATGAGATTTTTGGATTTCAGGCAATAATCGAGAGAGATCCCACCAGCTGGTGGAGAAAGAGACACCCCCCCCATTTAACCCTCACCCTTTCAGTCTCAGTCATCAGCAGAATGAAACCCACCCAAGGAAGGCTTCAGATCCAGCCAAGACTCTTTCCTGGGCCCCTCCCAACCTGCTGCCCCCACCCTAGGGTCATTGGGGCTAGCTGCCCCCTACTCCCCCCACCCCTCTCCCCACCCACCCACCCACACCATCCCCCATGGCCACCAGGCACCTTGGTGCAGGCAGTCGGCGCTGCTGTTGGCCGGGCTGGGCGTGCCGGCCTCCGATTGAGGGTCTGGGGTCCCCTCAAGGTTGCCTCCTTCCGATCTGAAAGACAAAAGAGGGAGGGGGAAAGGATGAAACGGGCAGGTGCAGAGCAAGGAGGACGGGCGGAGGGCCAGGTTTCATAGCAGCTGAGAATGCTGGCTTTCCCCTGGGCGGAAGCAGGTTTAAAGGTGGCTCCCATCCACCTCTGCTGGGCTCTGGAGGCACAGGTGCCTCGCAGGGCTATCAAAGACAAGCAGGAATGCGGGTGCGCTCCTGGGGAACAGCCAAAGGCAGGTGAGCAGAGTCCTTAAGCCAGGTGGATGCTCTCTGACCTTGGTTGTTTTCTTGCAGACATCTCATTGCCGACCTAGGGAACATCATCAGTGCTAGGAGGAAGAGGGATTTGCAGAGGGGAGGAGGGGGAGGAGGATTATGGGGTCTCTGGTGCTCTCTGAGTCTGGTTGTTTTCTTGCAGATGTTTCATTACCAACCTAGCTAACATAATCAGTGCCAGAATGGCGTGGGGTTTGCAGACTAGAGGAAGGAGGCGGGAGGAGGAGGAGGAAGAGGAGGGGGAGGAGGAGGAGGAGGAGGAGGAGGAGGAGGAGGAGGACTGGGGGGGCCCTTGGTGCTGTCAGCTTGGCAGTTTTCTTGCAGACGTTTCATGACCCAACTGGGTAACGCTATCAGTGCCGACCAAAAGGCAGGGAGCACCAGGGACCCCACAAGTTCAACCCTGAGCTACAGCCACTCCCCCCCATCCCTCCTCCAGCCACGTTTCTTAACCTCGGCCACGTTGAGAAATCAGGACTTCCACTCCCAGCCGCAAGACGAAGCCCCAGCGCCCCAAACGCCTCCCTCCTATGGCCAGTTGTGGCCTTGAACAAAAGATGAAAGAATCGATGGGGTTTCTTCCTCCAAGCCTCCCCCCACTTCGAAAGGTCGCCTCGACCTTCGGCTCCTGCCCCCCAAAACCTGCATTTTTCAAAGCCGCAGGTGCCAAGCACGACTCACCTGGGGAGGCTCTGCTGGATCTCCGCTACCCAGGCGGCCAGCTGCTGCTCGTCTCCCGCCTGGAAGATGACTTCGGTGGACGCGTTGACCTATTTGGGGGGACGGGAGGCATTATTCCCACGGCAGAGGCATGCACCCTCTCCAGGTGAAATGGGGGGGGATGACTTCTCAGGGGAGTGGGGGGGTCTCCTCTAATCCCAGAAGCACATTTCTGCTCTCTTAAAGTGAGAAATCTGCTCTGGGGTCCTTTGGGAATGCAAGCCAGACAAGGGCGGCTTTCAGCCAGGCAGGCCACTTGAGTTGGGAAAAGCATCTGGGGTGTTGCAGACAGCCCCCCCCTCCAGCCCACCTCATGACGACTGCTAGACACAAGGAGAGTTTTTCCCTGAACGCCATAACTCCCTCCACACTGTCCAACTATTGACAAAGTCTGCACTACTATTACTGTTCATCTTCTCATCACTCCTGATCATCCATCGCCTCCCATTTCTGACTGTACGAGTGTAACCTTGTCGCTTGTATCCTCACAATTGATATGGACTGTTTCCTGGTATGATTTGATTGCTTATTGTACTCTGTGACTATTATTAAGTGTTCTACTTGACGATTCTTGATGAATGTCTCTTTTCTTTTATGTACACTGAGAACATTTGCATCAAAGAAAAAGTCCTTGTGTGTCCAATCACGCGTGGCCAATAAAGAATTCTATCATCTATTTATCAATCAATTGATTGATCAATAGACCAACCTATCTATCTATCTATCTATCTATCTATCTATCTATCTATCTATCTACCTACTTATCTACCTACCTACCTACCTCTATCATCTATCTATATCTCTCTGTCTCTCTGTCTCTCTGTCTCTCCATCTCTCCATCTATCTCTCCATCTATCTATCTATCTATCTACCTATTTCTGGGGTTCACTGCAGCCCCCTCTGCTTGTCCAGAGAGAAATCCTGCCCCTGGGCACAGCCATCTAGGAAGGTCCCAGAGTGCCAGCTGGGGAGGTAGACCAGGCCTCCCTGCTTGCTCCTGATGCAGCCTGGGGTGGGGGAGGAAGCGTCTCACCTTGACCACAAAGGTGTGCAGGTGGTCGGGCATCTCCAGCCGAGTGCAGGCCCGGCTCTCCTGGATGGCCATGCAAGGGGAACGCAGTTTGGGCCTTGAGCTCTGCCGAAAGAGAAGGACGAGCCAGAGTGAGACACGGTTCCTTTTTTTTTCAGGGGGGGGGGTTGTTTTTAAAGATTTGCGGACTTCAACTCCCCTGAATTGCACAGCACCAAGGACGAGGGTGGGGGGGAGTCAGGAGGGAATGCCAGGTGGAGCAGGAATCCAGCCACATGGTGGATTTTCCAGACACGGCTGGCCATCCTGTGTGTGTGTGTGTGTGTGTGTGTGTGTGTGTGTGGTTCTGCAAGGGAGAGTCCTGGCACGCTGTCCGGGCATTGATACCCTCCTTCCCTCCCTCTCCCTCCCTCCCTCCCTCCCCCCCCCTCTCTCTTTCACACACACACACACACACACACACACACACACACACACACACGGGCTGCATCCTGGCACACCCTTCTCTGGGCAGGGAGCAGCCTTTCCTAGGAGTTCAACTTCATGTCAAAGCTGCAGGAAACTTTTTGGATTCCAACATCTGCACGAAATCCCTCAGGGAGGGAGGGGCCGAATCCTGGCTAGCTTCCCCCTCCCCCCCCCCCCGAGAAGAGGAGGGAAGACCCTCGTCTTGCTGCTCCCCAAAAGGAGAGCGAGCGGAGGGAGAGCAAAGGGCCATCGGGAAGCCCAGCTTAAAAACCAGGGCTGGCCAAATCGCTTGAGCAACAACATCCGGCATCAAATTCCTTCCTGAGCCTTTCTGTCAACACCAGGTTCTGGGGAAGAAACACACTGCAGGTGGTTGAAAACAGCTTCTGAGCTCTTTTGGCTCCAGGCTCTGAGTGCAGGTCTCCTTCTATTGTTTGCCCACCTGTCGTGGCCTCTGCCTAAGGCAAGCTTCGGAACTGGCCCAGGCAGGGCTGAACTGGTAACACTGGGGCAGGCTGGGAATCCAAGCAGTAACGCTGCCTGAGCGTATCTGGGAGATTCCTGGGACATCCGGCCCAGAGGGCATCTGAGGCCAAACCCCAAATCCCCGTCCTACCAACAGCCCCTCGGGCCTGCCTCGGTTTCCCCTTTGGGAATCCAGCCCCTGGCACTTTTGCGTTCGCACGGAAAACCCACCATGCACCAAAACAAAATGGCCAAAATAAATCTATGAGTAACGCATAGGATCCGGTCGTTTCAATTCTCGGCTTTTGGGACACTGATCCGTGCCAGGCGGGAGCAGCCGAGTTCCTCCTTTGCGGGGAAGAGGAAGGGGGGATCTCCAAATATGCTATTCCACCCCCATCTCTCTGGGTCTCAGCCACTTCTGCTCCCTTGTCTGGGTCAGGCAACGTCCGTTCTGGGTTTCACCGCCTCCTGGGGTTTGTGGGCCCATGAGTCACAGCCGGTTTGCAGTTTGGAGCCAACTGTGAGAACAGCTGGGGGGAAATGGATGGGGGGGGTCCAGATTGCTCATGCATGGGTGGGGGACAGCATCAGTGTGGGAGGCAAGGAAAGCCTTTTGCCTTTTGCAAGTTCCATCCACTCCAGGTTTGTTTCTCTTTGTTGGCGTCCAACAGGTTTGGCAAATTTTCATATTGGAAAATCTGGTCTGAAAAATGTCTTTTATCATGAAGGGAAAAAAGATGTGGAATCCAAACAGGATGAGGCCATATTTAGGGATCCTACTTGGGAACCCCAGCAGACAAACCAAGCAGGCCCGGAAGAACATGCCTTCCAAGGGTCCCTGCAAAAGCGTCCAGGAGGGTCCCCCTGAATACAGGTACCGCCAAAACGTTTTGATTTGGTTTTAATCCCTGCAAGTAGAAAGCTCATGCCTCAGGGAAGAAATGACTCTCCTGGTGCTCTTTTCCTTATGCACTTTTTTCTATTTGCAAATGAAGAGCTGGGTTCATTCAGAGGTATATTGTGCCCCCCTCCTCAGCCCCTAAACATTTGGGAGTGGCTGCACTACCCACTTTACATTTTAGTCAAAAAAATAGAGAAAGGAGCCCTCAAATAGTAGAGAAGGAAGGAAGGAAGGAAGGAAGGAAGGAAGGAAGGAAGGAAGGAAGGAAGGAAGGAAGGAAGGAAGGAAGGAAGGAAATTTTCAGAGAGCCCCATAAGAAAGAACCACACTTCTGCAGACGTTCCTCCAAACGGAATCTCGAGCAACGAAAAGCCCCCAAAAAGCCGAGAGCCGCCGTGTTTGGTTGCGAGAGATAAAGAGGCCGGCCTTCAGCCTTAACAGATGCCCCGCCAAAGAGAACAGAGCGTCCTTTGGGTGCACAAACATCCCAAAACACCAGACGGAGGAGGAGGAGGAGGAGGAGGAGGAGGAGGAGGAGGAGGAAGAAGAAGAAGAGGAAGAGGAAGAGGAAGAAGCAGCCAGAGCTGATAAATAAAATCTCCTCCAGGCTCCAATGCCTGGGACTCCCTCCCCCACCCCCCTCTGCCAGCCCCCCCTCCAGCCAGAAGCCTTGCAGACCCCCGTGTTCCCCAATGGAAGGAGGGACCCTCACAGGGACCATCCAAAGACCACCACCCCTGCACCGAGACCACGTCCAGCGTCCGAGCGTCAACGGCACAGGAAACAGGATGTCCGAGAAGCCAAAAATGCTCTCAAGTTTACTCTGGGGACTGGAAGCAAAGAGGACCAAAGCAAGCAGAAGCCGGGAGGGGTTGTTTTCCAGGCCGGCTCACCGAAATGTGTCGGCAGCCCCGGCTGACGGTCTCTGCTGGCACCCAAGAGTTTCCAGGCATTTTCTTGGAAAACAGAATGAGACCAAGGCCTAACAACCAGCCTCCTTTAAACCAGGCGTCTCCAACTTTGGCCCCTTTAAGACGCGTGGACTGCAACTCCCAGCATTCCCCAGCCAGAATTGCAGACTGCCAACTCCCAAGCTGGCTGAGGAATTCTGGGAGCCGAAGTCCACAAGTCTTAAAGGGGCCAAGGTTGGGGACCCCTGAGATACTTGCAAGTTACGCTCCTAAAGCAAGGCGGGTATCAGGACCACAACACCCATCGTTCCACCTCGTCACGAGAGCCAGGCGTTTCCACAGCTGCAACAGTGACGGAGATTATGGTGCAGGATCCAACCTGGGCCGGTCACCGGAACCAGAGATTTCGTCTTCCGGACTCATGCTGGATCCCATCATCCTCTCTCACCCCACAAAATGGAGAAGTCCGAAAGCGTGGAAGAATAAACCTGCCGGTCCCGCTGACCGCCTCAGATTGGATCCTGCAACATTACTGCCTTCGTCCATGAAGATTATTATGGCCGTTCTTTGGAGGAACTCTGGCCAGCATCTGAGACCATCTCCCTGGCCGACGGTTGAGGAGCAGTCACCATGGCTGACCAGAGAGACAGAGAGGAAGCTGCTCCGCGGGCCAGAAGCCAAATTCAATTTCCGGGACCTCCAAGGGCAATTTGTCTGGAATCCTGGAATTCGAAACACTTCTGGGAAAAGCTCTCCCAGGCCTCCTGGGTCACATATTTTTCGTTCAGAAGTCGGCCCAGGGTTAACCATGATGGTGGGAGAACCAGGGGACCAAGAGAAGCACAGAGGAGATTTTTATCAGCTGATGTGCCTCGTTTCCCCAAGAAAGGCGGTTTCCAGCAATCCTAGTCTGCACAGAGAACACAAACCAGCATTGGAAGGGACCCTAAAGAGCAGCAGCTGATCAAAGGTAAAGGTTACCTTCCTTGCACCTGCATGCTAGTCATTTCCAGCTCTAGGGGGCGCTGCTCATCTCCGTTACAAAGCCAAAGAAGAGCCAGCGCCGTCCGAAGACGTCTCCGTGGTTATGTAGCCGGCATGACTAAATGCCTTCCAAGGCGCACGGAACACTGTTGCCTTCCCATCCAAGGGTTCCCTATTTTTCTACTTGCATTTTTTTATGTGCTTTTGAACTGCTAGGTTGACAGAAGCTGGGACGAGGAACAGGAGCTCCCTCCATGACGCAGCACTAGGGATTCGAACGGCCAAACTGCTGGCCTTTCTGCTCAACTAGCTCAGTGTCTTAGCCACTGAGCCACTGATCAAAGTCAGAGCCGGCCTTCTCTCTGGGAACAATACCGTAACCCCACAAGCATCCTGGGTGATTTGAAGTCCAACATCCCCTGGGGATTTGTGGTCCTACAGAGACTTTCTCCTGGGTTTTCCTGGCCTACGTCCAACCCACCACCCTGGACAGGCTCCGATGTAAGCAGAGGACGGCACCTACAGCCATGCCTTCCTTTCAAACTCCTGCACGCCGGATGCCGAACCAAGGGGACCCGGGGAGGCAACAACGACAAGCCCCCTGCGCTCTGTTTGCATGCAAGAGCCGCCCCGTTGCCAAATCAGTGCCACTTACAGCGTTACCGAGGGTGCGTGCCCAGCCTTGCCCCAAGCATGCCCAGGAAGCAGGCAAGTTGGAGTTCTCGGCATTGCACTGCACTGTGTGTCACCTCAGAAACCACTTTTGGCCACGTGCGTCCTTGGGAGGGGAGGAAAGGAACTAATTCGAAGAAACGGCAATTCAGAGAAAGAAGAACCTCAAGGCCCTCAGAAGTGGAAACAGGGCCGAGAGCGAGCGAGCGAGCGAGCGAGGCTCATGAAACGAGCAAGGACAGCCAATGTTTGCAAAGAACAAAAGTGCCGATAAGAACCTTGTGGCAGGCTTTCTCCAGGAATCTGAAGGACGCCGCGAGTTTCAGTGGCTCTGGGCGGCCCAGGAGCCCTCCGCAAGCGATGGGTAGCTCATAGGCCAAGGTACCCACAGCACGGCCACAGTTCCTACTTTAGGAGTAGTACGCCAAGTTTCTAGTCCTCTCTGCTTATCCTGGAGCCTCTGAAGCCGAGGCAAGGTGGTAGCAGCTGAGCTAACGCTGTTTATTTGACCCAGGTTGATGCAAAGCGTGGGAATTTTATTTGCACAACGGAGCAAGCTTGCTTGGTGTTAACTTTGGTTAGAAGATTTGTTTTTAAATTACTTTATTCAGCCCATTCAGAGGTCCAGGCATTGACAGGTGCCAAAAGCCAAAACTCAGATGCCATGTGTGCTGTGAACATAAAGGACCCACCCCTGATTAAGCCTGTCATTTTTGTTCTGGAAGAAGATCCGAAAAGAAATCCAGTGACTTTCTGAAATTCCCTCCGTGCGCCTTGAATCACCGAATGACACAGTCAGAAGGGACCTCGGAGGTCTTGTAGTGCACTCCCCTGCTTAAGCTGGAATCTCTACACCATTTCAGAAAAAGGGTTGTCCAATCTCTTCTTTAAAAAAAAACACACAAAACCTCACAACTTCTGAGAAATAGAAAAGAGCCTGAAGGACAATTCACAAAAATCCCAGAAAGGAGATTGCAAGGTCAGATCAAGGACGCGGCCTTCCTATACTGCAAAATTTTGCCCCAGGGCTCCCAGCCAGCCAGACAAACGTGCCTATTCAAGTCTTCGGAGCCTACAACCTCCTTGCATTTTGAAGATCAAAAGAATTATTTGTTAAAAATCACAAGGGTTTTGCAATTTCACCCCAGAAATATCCTTAACCTTCCTCTGCAGACTTGCCAGTTGTGCACCGAACGGGTCAGAAAAAATAAACAAAACCCAGAATAACATTTTGGTTTGCTGTTTTAAATGTGGCTGGCAACTTTAAGACTTGTGGACTTCAACTCCCAGAATTCGATGCTGGCTGGGGAATTCTGGGAGTTGAAGTCCACAAGTCTTAAAGTTGCAGAGTTTGAGATCCCTGATCTAATAGATCGATTTACCAAATGGCCTGCTGGAATTTACATGATGCCCAGCTTGGGTTGAAGGCAGGGAGAGGAGGGGGTTCAGCATATCTGCCCCCCTCTAAAGTCTTCCCTTTAGGCTCCTGCATGTTTTCCCCTTAACTTGGAAGATTAGCAGGTAGATTTTACCTACAGGTGCTTTAAACCCAAATAGTTTCAAAAGATTGTTAGCATTTTTTGTTCTACTTTCCCTGTTTGGGGTTTTGGTTGCAACCCTCTTAAGGATGAGTAATTAGCAAGACAGAAATGAGTAACTGAATATAACAGGATCCACTGAATGTTTAAAAAAGAACCAGAGTGTTGATAAGAAACCTCCACCTCAAACAGCCAACATCCCACAGAGCCTTCCTTCCTTCCTTCCTCTTCCCCTCCACTAACTTATCCAAACAATATAAAAACAAATCTTTCTTTTTTTGCCTGAAAAAAAGAGCATTTCGGGGCCTTTAAATATTCCGTGCCGAAGGCGATTCCAGACTTTCGACATCTCTTTCCAGAACAATGCAAGGGAATTTCCTTTCACAAGGGTGAAAAAATGCAGAAAGCAAAATACTTTTTCCCACCCTTGTAGCCTCCAGATGTGCCGGACTACAACGCCCATCCTTCCCAGCGTGCTGAGAACATAGCAGCAATGGCACACGCCTCCCAAAGACAGAAACCAGGTGGAGAAATCCGAAGGCCAGCGAGCTGCTCAGCCTGAATAGGAAGGAGCTGATAATTGTGTGTTTTTCTTGAAGTCAAAAAAAGGAAAGACGAACGAAAACCGCACACTTTCATTCTACTCAAGAGCGAAACATCCTTTTTTTAGCCAGTGTGTTGTGCTGCTGCTGAATTCTCTATCAAAACAAAACCAGTTTCAGGGAGAATCTCTCATTGTGAAAAAGGAAAGAAAGAAGGGAGGGAAAGAAAGGAAGGAAGGAAGGGAAAGGAAGGGAAAGGAAGGAAGGAAGGAAGGGAAAGAAAGGAAGGAAGAAAAGAAGGAAAGGAAAGTTTTATGGCTTGGTTGCTTTATCACATGGCCCATTCACACCACCTCTCGATAAAAACACGAGAGATAAAAAACCAGATCATAATAGTTTTATGGATAGTAACAGCCATAAAAAAAAATTCCGCCATTGGGACGGGACCTGACTCCAAGGTCCAAAGGCCTCCGGAAAGCGGATTAAACGTCCGCTTTTCATCAGATTAAAGCAGATTTGAAAAA
This sequence comes from Naja naja, assembly GCA_009733165.1. Taxonomy (NCBI): domain Eukaryota; kingdom Metazoa; phylum Chordata; class Lepidosauria; order Squamata; family Elapidae; genus Naja; species Naja naja. The sequence continues at coordinate 1,354,608 of CM019165.1, forward strand.
CAAAAGCTGGGTGGGGGATGGGAAGGCTGCCTCTTTTTGGTGGGGGCCCCCAATGTGGTGTCCCAAGGCAGCCCCCCGCCTGCCCTCCCCACTTCCGCCGAAGCTTCTTCCCACCAAGCACATGGCTGGGCTCAGCCCCAGAACACAGGAAACAGATGGTGCTCGGCTGCGCATCCCGGCCGAAGGAAGGCAGATATCCAGCCATGCAGGAAATCAGAACAACAATAACAACAACAACAACAACAACAACAAAGGTGGGAGGAGAGAGCCAGATCTGGAGAAGATGCGTCCTCCCCCCTCCCTCCCCGATCTCCCTCCCCCAAACTGGTTGTGCAAGAGGAGAGAGAGTGGCGCATGAAGGGAAATGCTGAGAGAGCAAAAGAAGATCCCCTGGGGGGAGGAGGGAAGGGGAGGGGTGTGTGTGGGGGGAGGAAGACAAGAGAGGGGTGTGTGTTTTTTGTGGGGAGGGTTGGAAATCAGCCAGTTGGGAGCCAACATCCATGTATGTGGCAGGGAAGGCACAGGATCCCTGTCTTTGCAAGGAGGGAGGGGTGTCTCTCCAAGAATCAGACCCTGGTTTATGGGCCACGGAGTCCCTAAGAGGAAGAGGCAGCTTGTGCCAAAGGCTTTGAAGGATGGGGGGTGCTTTCTGGGGGGGTGAGGCTGGCTGTGATTAGCTGCAGGGGGGCAAACCCTAAAAGTTGTCTGAAAACTTGCAGAGGTGGGGGAGGGGTGATCTGGGAGGAGCAACCCCATTAGAGCGGCAATGCAAAGAAGGAAGGAAAGGAAGGAAAGAAGAGAGAGAGGGGAAGGAAGGAAGGAAGGAAGGAAGGAAGGAAGGAAGGAAGGAAGGAAGGAAGGAAGGAAAGAAAGAAAGAAAGGAAGGAAGAAAGGAAGAAAGGAAGAGGAAGGAAAGAAAGAAAGACAGGAAGAAAGATGGAAGGAGAGGGCGAGGGAGAAAGAAGGAAGGAAGGAGAGAAAGAGAGAGGAAGGATGGGAAGAAGGAAAGAAAGATGGATGGAGAGGGAGAAAGAAGTAAATAAATTAGGAAGGAAGGAAAGAAAGAAATAAAGAAAGAAAAAGGGAGAGAAAGGAAGGAAAGACAGACAGACAGGAAGAAAGAAAGATGGAAGGAGAGGGAGAAAGAAGGAAGGAGAGAGAGAGAGAGAAAGAGAGAGGAAGGAAGGAAAGAAAGACAGACAGAAAGAAAGATGGAAGGAGAGGGAGAGGGAGAAAGAAATAAAGAAGGAAGGAAAGAAGGAAGGAAGGAAGGAATTAAAGAAAGGAAAGAAAGAGGGAGAGAGGAAGGGAGGGAGGAGAGAGAGGAAGAGAGAGATGTAGAGGGTACCCCAAAGCAACTTCACCTCCAGCCAGGTTAGACCTGTCCACCTGGAAAGCAACTACAAGAACAGAGGAGATTTCGGGAGGGCCAGGAGGAACATCCACTCTCTGCATTCCTTCCTGCTGACAAAAAGCCAACATCCCACCAGGCCGCCACGAGGCCACGAGGAGCAGCAACCCTGTGGCTTCTTCTCCAAACCTTCCTGGAAGGGCTGAACTGCAGCCCAAGAGATTTTGGACAAGACACACAAGCCTTGAGAGCTGCGTTTCCGACACCTACAGGAAGTGTTTCCTCCGTCACATGGGGTTGGGGGGAGGGGGCTAGTTCAGACTCTGCAGATTAAGGGATCTGGGGCTCCCAAAATTTGTTGCTCCAATCAAGGATATTTTCAAGGTTTTACGGGGTGGGAGCAGAATAGTTTCATCCAGGCGCCTCTAAACTTGGCAAATTTAAGGCTGGTGGACTTCAACTCCCAGAATTCCCCAGCCAACAACGTGTTGCTGGCTGGGGAATTCTGGGAATTGAAGTCCCCATGTGTTAAAGTTGCCAAGTTTGGAAGTCCCTAGTCTAAGGTTGGACCAGGCAAGATACAAAAGGCTTGCAAACTTTGCAAACTGGGGGAGAAGCCGGAAGAAAACAAGGAAAACGAAGCCATTCCCACCTGGGGTGCTTCGTGAAGCGGCAGGATTACTTTGTTTCGAATCCCTTTGCATTCAAGCTAAGGCACAATCGAGTAGGCAGAGGCTAGGATTACACCTGAACAAGCCCCAGTGGGCACATTTACCAGCCGTCACTCTGGACAGCAAGACAGGTGGCATCTAAAGTTAATACATAAGTCAAAATGCAGTGGGAAAAGTGCATTTAGCAAACTTGCAGAGGGGGGGGGGATAGAGAGAGAAAGAAAGGAAGAGCGAGAGAAGAGAGAGGAAGGACGGAAGAAGAGAGAGGGAGAGGAGAGAGAAGAGAGAGAGAGAGAAAGAGAGAGAGGAGAGAAAGAAAGAAAAAGAAAGAGAAAGAGAAAGAAAGAAAGAAAGAAAGAAAGGAGAAGAGAGAAAGAAAGAAAGAAACAGAAAGAAAGAAAAAGAAAGAAAGAGAAAGAAAGAAAAAGAGAAAGAAAGAAAGGAGATGAGAGAGAGAAAGAAAAAGAAAGAAAGAGAAAGAAAGAAAAAAGAGAAGAAAGAAAGGAGATGAGAGAGAGAAGAGAAAGAAAGAAGAGAAGAAAGAAAAAGAGAAAGAAAGAAAGGAGATGAGAGAGAAAGAAAGAAAACAGAAAGAAAGAAAAAGAGAAAGAAAGAAAGAAAGAAAGAAAAAGAAAGAAAGAGAAAGAAAGAAAAAAGAGAAAGAAAGAAAGGAGATGAGAGAGAGAAAGAAAAAGAAAGAAAGAGAAAGAAAGAAAAAGAGAAAGAAAGAAAGAAAAAAGAGAAAGAAAGAAAGAAAGGAGAAGCGAGAGAGAAAGAAAGGAGACGAGAGAAAGGAAGGAAGGAAGGAAGGAAGGAAGAAGGGAGCATCCCTTTGCCTAATTTCCCAGTTCCCCCAGTGTCCAGCCGCCAACGCCCTTGCAGTGGACTAGGGTACCTGCCTGCTGGCCTGCGGCCCGTATTAAGCCAACGGTTACAAAACTCTGCATTTCCCTTCCCACTTTTGCAAGCAGGCTAAAAACCATCCCTTATGCAAACTTTCCATAACTTCATGGTGTTACAACAACAAACTGTAATATCCACTTTGTGCCTCGGGAGACTGGAATATTTTTTCTTCCCGAGTAGCCCACGCATGTAAACAAGACCGGGAAAAGTTTTGAGGGCTTTTTTTTTTTGCTTTTTGGGGAAGCCTGGAATACTGGCCCCCACCTCACCGCCCCTCAAAAGGCAGGAGTTAATAACTGTCTCATATTTTTTAATTCTTTTTCTTCCAGTGCCCCTCCAAAAACAACCAGCCAGCCAACCAAGAAAACACCCACTTCACACACACACACACAGACACACACACCCTCTCGGGGCAACTGAGTTTCCAAAATAAGCAGCGGGGGGATGTGGGGGGGCGGGGGGGTTTGCAATCTTCAGCCGTGAACCTCAGGAGGCCGTGTGGTTTCAAGAGCTGGTCCAGCCTTCCCGCCAGCCGCCCTCCCCTGCCCCCATCGTCCTCATCTGGAAATGACCAAGGATGGAAAAAGTGGTGGTTTAATAAATGACAAAGCGTTTGACACATCTCGCCTTGCTTGGGCGGCCTGCAAAACTCCGAAAGGAAAAGGCTCACACGGATGACACAACAGCCCCAAGAAGCCCGGCCCGGCCTCTGCTTTCCTGGCAGCCTTCGAAGAAAGAGGTGGGGCCTCGCGGCTGCCCCAGAGGGAGACAGAGAGCAGGGTGGCAGGGGAGGAGGGCAGCTCCAGACCACCATCACACCTGGCATCAAAGCTGGCTAGTTCTCCAGGCTTTGCGTAAAGCAAGGATCTCCATACTTGGTGACTTTAAGACTGGTGGGCTTCACCTCCAGAATTCCCTCATGCCACCCTCATTTTAAGCCATGAAACAATTGTGGTTTGCAAGCCCACCACAAGCCGACAATGCCACCAGAATCACCAGGAGGAGTAGGCACGGAGTTGGCAAGGCTAATGGATTTGGGGTGGGGGGCTTTGAAATCCACAGCAAGGGGTGTCACTTGGGGCAGTCTGGGGGAAGCCCACCGTCTGGCCCTCAGAAGGTCACATGCATGGTTGACTCCTGGCCTGAGGGAATTCTGGGAACTGAAGCCCACATGTCTTGAATTGCCAAATTTGGAGTCTCTAGTCCAGGGCTCTTCACACTTGACAGCTTTAAGACTTGTGGACTTCAACTCGCGGAATTCCTCCTCCAGTCATGTTAATTCAGGGATTCTGGGAGTTGAAGTCCACAAGTCTTAAGCTTGCCAAGTTGGAAGACCCTTGCCCTAGTCTAAGGTTAAACCTAGAGAGAGTTGCAAACTTTGCAAATTGGGCAAGATCCCTCCTGCCAGGAGAGTCAACCACGCAAGGAAGGTTCCTCCAGGATCTCAGGTGGGCCTTGAGGGCCTCCAGAATGCTAGGAAACGGTGCCGAGAAGGGGGACACGTGTGTTTTGAAGAAGACAATCCATTTGCTGTGGAAAAGGGAAGGAATTCTAAGCCTCGGATTGGGGTCACCAAGAGTCGTGGGGAGGAGGGGTGAAGAGGAAGAGCGAGTCATCTCTGACCCCCAGGGTGACTCCTCCTCCTCCTCCTCCTCCTCCTTCTCCTCCTCAACCTGCCTCAGAACATCTGTATGGCATAAACAATTGCAAATATTTCCATAGGAAACGCAGATGTTCCTGGGAATTTCAGCTTGGCTGTAAATGCTGCATTGGAAGCTAGCAAAAAACGGACAAGCCAGACCTTGAATAGGCTGAGTGGGGAGGACCAGGGAGGGGAAGGAAAGTTTTCCTTGCCTGGCTGAGTCCAGCCTCTTTTTTGGCTCCTCCACCAGCTGCATTTGGGGCTGGGGCTGGGCTGGGGGCTCCAGAGATGCTGAAGGCGGGCAAAGACCCTGCGCCAGACCTTAACACTTTTTCATCTCCGATCCTGGAGAACCTCAAGGCCAAAAACGGAAGGAAAAGAAAACCAAAAACAAACAAACTTTGCAAACTTTGCTAGACTTGAGTTGTGCAATCCAGTAATATTTAAAGCCTCCCTTCACCCGAAGAAAATGCCTCTAACGAATTTCAGAGATGACGCCTGTGATGAGAGACGTTCCTCTTTTGCTCCTCTCTCAAAGAAAATATGCTAACTCAGATTCGGTGGCGGGGAGGGGGACGTTTCCGGGCTCTGCTCTGAAATGTGACCAACCCATCAATGCACTTTTATCCACGCACAAAAATCATCTGCCCAGGCTCTGTGTGTTCCTCTCTTTGCAATGCATTTCCGGAGAAATGCAAAAGCTCTCTCTCCCAGTGAGCCAGGGGCTCTTTCCCAGGAAAGACAAGGCCCAAATTCCCCAGCTAAAGCATTAATGTAATGAAAGTTTTGTAAAAAAAAAATTATCTTAGGCAGAGGTCTCCAAACTTGGCCACTTGAAGACTGGTGGACTTCAGCTCCCAGAATTCTCCAGCCAGCATAGCTGACTCCCTTCTATTCCCTTCCTCTGCAATCTCTCTCCACTTTAGGAGGTTAAGAGAGAGAAAAACAGGCACGGCTGGCTGGGGAATTCTGGGAGTTGAAGTCCACCAGTCTTAAAGTGGCCAAGTTTGGGGACCCCTGATTTTAGGGATGGGGGGAAGAATAGAATAGCAACCTGGGGCAAGACCTTGAGGGTAAGGAAAGCATCATTTGGGATAATCCAACTGTAATAAAGGCCGGGTATAAATAAAATAAATAAATACGAGAGTAAAGGAATAAAGGCCGGATAAAATCTAATCAATAAACAATCGAACTTGCGCTTTGAGGAATTGTAGGTAGGCTCCAACCGTTTTCCCCACCTGTCGGCTTTCAAATTAATCAGACTGCATGCTCGGTGCCCACCTGTTCTCACCCTCCCCCCTTGTGAGCAGCTGCTGCCTGACCACGGCAAGGAGCCCCAGGTCTGCCCACCCGTGTGATGCCCTGCATTCTGGGCACAAACTCAAAGATCTTGACTGAGCAGGCAAGCCAAGCAGGGCAGAAGTGCCCATTGCCTTCTCCTCCTTAAGAGCCAGGCGAAAAGAGGGAAGACACACACACACACACACACACACACACACACAACCAAGGGAAAGGCCGCCCTGTTTTTTGGAAGAGAGGAGGCAACCCAGAGAGCCACTTTTAGCATTCGGGAAGGGTGGACGAAGGGCGAAAAGACGGTGGGCAGCCCCCAAGCCCAGAGTGCCGTTTTCTGCCAAGCCTCCGCCAGCTACAGCTGAATCCCCCATTCACGGCCTGCCTGGAGGGATGAATGGATTTCTGTTCCCATCGCGAGGGCTTTGGAAGAGGTGGGCAAAGAAGAGGCCGCCTTCCAAAAATAAAAATAAAAAATAATCCATTTTCACCCTCTATTTTCTCCAACTGGTTTTGGCCTTCCTGGGCTGGTCAAAATAAGAAGGCAAGAGGGGACAGTTCCATATTTTGTTATTTGTTGGGAAAACCCAGATTTTTTTTCAGCTTTTCAGCTTATTTCCTAGATGGAGGAGGCATCTAAGAAGCATCCTGGCTTCTGGCTTCAGGTTCTTGGCTCACCGGGGACGGGGAGGACAGGAAAGGACATTCTGCAGTCACACCGTGTCCCAGGAAAGCAGGGATGGACACCTGCAGGAGCCCTTTGAAGATCCTGCCCACCTCAAGTGGCACCAAGGCAACCGTTGGGGGCACCGGACTTCCAACTGATCTGGGCGTCCAGCCAGGCAAAAGCGGCTAAGGAAGCTGAATTGGGGAACAATAAATTAAGAAAATAAAATATACACATCCAGCCATGATATTCAACTAAGGTAATAATCTCCAAACAAGGAAGAGACGAAAGGAAAAACAAGCTGAAAGAACAAGTTCTGAAATCAGCAGCTTTTAAAAAGATCTCGGACGAGTTAAAGCAAGCCTTCTAAAGCAGCTACGTCCATTGGCTCCACGTAGAGGCCCTGAAGAGCTGAGACCATCCAGAAGATCAATCACACACACACACACACACACACACACAAAACCCCCATTAAATCTCCAAAGAGCAAAGACTCTGAGATACAAGAGACAGCACTGAACAAACGCGAACGAGGGGAAAATAGTCCGTCTTGTTCTAGAGATCCCAAATCCTACCCTTAGATCTAAGCACGAAGACTCCGATCACCCCAGCATTCGTTCCTGAGATCTATTACCCAAAGGATCACTACTGAACTTGGAGGCCCGTTCGGCCCATAACTACCAATATGACTTTGCTCGATTTGTCCAAGTGGCTTTTAAAAAGCGCTGAAGCTTCTCACTGAAGCCTCCTTGCTGGGCGTCAGCAAGATCCCCGGCATTTAATGGACCTGCTGAATGAAGAGGTCATTTATAGGGTGTGTCTCCCCCACAGATGTTGAGGAAAGGGAGGGATCGCGCTGCAGCGAGGAGGGGGACTTGCAAGAATAGAGAGCGCTTACCTTGGGGGGGTCCAACAGCGCCAAGGCGTAATTCTGGCGGTCGGGAGGCCCTTCCTTATATAAAACCAGCCGGCATTTCTGCCAGCGGGTCCCACTGTCCTCCGTCACCATCATATACTTCAGGATCCCTTCTTTCTGGATCTGCAAGGAGCAATCCCTGGAAATGGCCCACGGGAAGATCTTCCGGGCCAAGCCGGATCTCAGAACCAAGTCCGCCATCTCCCCTTCGCCAGGGCCCGGCTCCGAGGATCTCCAGCGGAACAAGCTACGCCAGCTACGCCGTAGCCGGTCCAGAGAAAAGTGTCTCCTGATGGCCAACGAAGGGGCTGGTGCTGCCAGTTCTTCAGAACTCCAAGACTTGGGAAGTCCACCGGAGTGGACCTCAGAGGCCCGGTTGACCTGGTCTGACAATTCCACCTCGGCCTTGGTTCCAACCGTAACCGGGGACCCCTCCGCATGTTTCTGGCCCGTCTCCCGGTAGTCCCGCACTCTGCTGAAGGGCAGGATGTGGAGCTGGTCCGTACCATACGTGTCCTTCACCTCGTGGCGGAAGTATTGCTGGAAGAGGTCAGCAAACTGAAGGGAGAAGTTCTCCGCGGCCAAGACTTCGTGCTGGGGGTTCTCGCTGACAAAGTGGAGGTACTCCCTGGCCAACTCTCGGGCGGTGGCGATGGCGTGCTGCTTGCAGAACTCATTCCACCCGCTAGGGTGCCCGGAGTTGCCTGACGGGACAGCGTGTCCATTCATGGCCGAGTCTGGAGGTCTCCTGGGGTTCTGCAAAGGAAACGAGGACCAGACACAGAAGAAGAGGAGAAGAGAAAAGGTGTGAGGATCTTGCGAGTTGTAAGACCGATTCAGGACAAAGAGCAGAGAAGGTCAGTCCAGGAAGCTGGGGGGTCATGTTGGGAAAAGGATAGCCCACCGAGGAACCCAGTGAGCAAGATACCATCCCCCTATGCCCCACGGGCATTCAATGGGGACGTATAACTGGTAGGCATATAACCAGCTCAGTAAACAACAACTAATGAAGGAAGTATCCAGAACACCCCCACCAAACGGATGGGGCAAGCCACTTGTATATAAACAGAGCAAACCCCACTCTCTTCTAGCCCTGATGATGTTACCTAGTAGGGTCATGAAGTGTCTACAAGATGCTCCCCAAGCTCAGAACGCTCCATGGACCCCGTAGTTCAACCTTGAGCTACAAAGAGTCTACAACTAGTCTAACTGGTTAGCCCATGGAGGTAAGGCCCAAGGAGGGACCGGGCTCGCCTACGGGCCCTTTTTAAGCTGGTTATGAACTCCTGCAGCAGGTGAGTACAACGCTCTTCAGACATGACCTAACACGTCCTGGGGAAGAGAGCAAGCAAGGAGGGAGACTCCCATCAACATTCCTAGACAGCCGCCATGCCGCCGAGAGGTGGAAGGACAAGCAGAAAGGCAAGCCAGAAAGGAAGCTGCCAAACCAGTTTTTGTCTTGGCATTTTCTTTTTTGCCAGTGGGATCTACTCCAACATCACACTCTTTGGACCTACGGATGGATTCAACCCAGGTTTCTCCTCAACCTCGGCCACTTGAGGATGGGTGGATTTCAACCCTGGCAGTCGACCTGGCTGGGGAATTCTGGGAACTGAAGTGCGGCCATCTTCAAGTGGCCAAGGTTGAGAAGTGCTGGTTAAACCGAGAGAGATCTGCGTTCCCATCTCTCCTTGCCGTGACAGATTGGGCAACCCTCCTCGGCCGATCCTCTCTGCCTCACCTAACCCTCTGCCTTCCCTAAGCAGAACAGAACAACAGTTAGAAGGGACCTCAGAGGTCTTCTAGCCCAAGGCCCTGCTCAACCAGGAGACGCTACACCATTCTCTTCTTAAGAACCTCCAGAGACGCAGCACCACCACTTCTGGAGGCAAAACCTTCCACTTATTGGTCTAACTCTCAAACACAGAATGGAATCCTCTCCTCTTTGCACATGCCAGATTTAAGCCTGCAAATCGCCCGGTCCTTGCTCCAGGACTCATCCTGCAGGTCTGAATGGGGCCCAGCTGGAAAACAAACAAAGACCCATTCTACACACCCACTTGCAGAATATTCCACCGCTAGCTTCATCTTCCCTCTGAGGACCGTCACGCGTGCAAAAAAAATGCCCCCCTAGCGTGCTGAGGGGGTCTTGTCGGGTGTGCAAAACACCCCACCCAGCCTTGGCTCTGCCACAGCGTGCAATTTAGGAGCCCACTTCGCTCCGAAACTTTGCAAAGTTCCCAGCCCAGAGGTGGCCCTTAGGCCTCCTCTCTCTCTCTCTCTCTCTCTCTCTCTCTCTCTCTCTCTCCTCCCTCCCTCCCTCCCTCCTGCACAACGGCTTGTTTTATCGTCGTCAGGCACCGCCACTGAAACAGGAAGCCTCGTTCGGTGTGCGGCCCCACACTGCCGTCCTCGTGCAAGCAGGCCCAAGGCCTTCCTCACCCGCAAGCGTGGGCCGGTCGGGGAGTCACCTTGAGGAAGTCTTCTGGGGGGCCAGAAGTTTCCCCCCACCCAAAGGCAAAACAAAACAGGGCAACTGAGATGTGCCTCGCTGTCCCAACCGCTGTGTGGCAGCGCACAGAGTACCTGCTTGCTCCCCTGGAGACTAGACTCAGAGAACTGAAGTGCAGGCAGCTTTCGAGTGTGTGCACACACCAACAAGCCCACACCCACAAACACAGTGCTTTCAGCTTTCTCTTAAGCAAGCTGGGCACTTTTTGACGTGCCTGAGTGAGATTAAAATCAATAGATTACACCTCTCTCTCTCTTTCTCTGCGCTGTGTTTATACAGTCCCTGTGTCTCTCTCTCTCTCTGTGTGCACGCTTCCTCGCTTGCTCATACCTGTGCAAAGCCCCCCCCCCAATCAAAGGCATCTCAATGACCTACTTTACACTAAGCCCTTACCCGAGGCTCACAAGCCACAAGTTGTGCACTTCCCACAACCAGCACCATAAGGTGTGAAGCTGTGTCGCTCACATGTTGCCCTGATACCAATCTTTCAAGAAATTGGGCCCTCCGATAAGGAGCGCCACTCTGCCACCGGGTCGGAAAGAGTGCGCAGCTCTTAAGTTTCATCGCCCAGGGAACGACACCCAGAGCTTCTGGCTTCTGGCTCTCCCTCCTCCCAAGGGACCCTGAGCCCTGCTGTAACCACTACACCTCTCTCCATTCAAGGGGAGAATCCTGAGTCTGGGGTTTGTCTTTCGGAGACAGGAGCAAACAGGCCGTTGCCAATTCAGGGGCCCAGACGAAGCATGAAAAAAGCCAGAGAATACCAGGATCCGGGCATCTCACCCTGTCCTCCTCCTGATGGATGATGCCCGGACTACAGGGCCCCTGCAGCCCTCCCTGGCTGGCCAATGGGCAGGGATGAGTGGAACTCATGTCCCCAAAGCTCCGGAAGGTACCAACTGCCTGGTTCCCACCGGGCTTTGGCTCTTGTGCACACACCCTCGGGCCCAGTCACGTGGCCGTAATGTTGGTGGACATCTCGTGGCTCCTAAAGAGGAAAGAGCAGCACAGAAGGCCGCCAAGAGCGCCCAGCACAGCCGAAGGGGGCGAAGAGAGTGTCCAGGCCCCGGACAGGCTTAAAAGGGTTCCAGGAAGATCCCGTCTCCCGATTTCTAAGGAAAAGGGCTGCAGCAGAAGAGAGAGCAGAACGGCAGAGTGACAGAGGTGGAAGGGGTCTCAAAGGTCTTCTACACCAACCCGCTCCCTGCTCAAGCAGGAAACCCTATCCCGTTTCAGACAAAAGGTTGTCCCATCACAAAAACCTCTGGTGATGGAGCACCACAACCTCTGGAGGCAACTTGTTCCACTGGTTAATTGGAAATCTCTCCTTAGTCCTAGGTGGGATTCCGCCCCCCCACCCCGATTATCTCAGAAACTGAGCTCAGCCGGTGGGCTGGAGGGACAGGCTTAACCAGCAGAGCCTCAACACAGCAGAGCATTTATGCACTGGGGGGGGGGATCAGGGGGGTGGAAGGGAGACCAAGACACCAAAGAGCCCTCCCCTTGCAGAAGCCAGCCTCTCCTAATTGGGGGGGGGCACTTCACTGGCCAGGCATGGCCACCATCCTTGCAAACAACAAAAAACCAAAATGGGAAAAAAAGGGCCCCCAGAAGCTTTCCAAACCAACCGGAGAGACGCCACAAGGAGCCGAAACTTCATGCCGCGGCGTTGGCGTGCTTCGTGCAGCAGGTGCCCAAGCCTCTTGCCCCCACGGGGCCCCCAGCTCTGGGTCTATCTGTGTGCCCAGCCTGCCAATGACTCAGCACCACGCTTCCTCCCAGACGCAACACCGGTGACGTCCTGGCGTTCGGCCGGCCAGGGGTCCCTGGGAAACCGAGGCAGCAGAGGGGTGGGCAGTGCCCTCCAGCCTGGCCCAGCTAGGGCTTCTCCGTGGCCTCCGGCCCCCACCCTGGCCCCCCCTGCCTCCCAGGGAGGGGCCACCTCGGCAGGGGCTTTTGCAAAGACCCAAAAGGCAGGGGAGAGCAACGAGGAGGATCCAAGGCCTGGAGACGAAGACAATCTGGAGAGAAGAAGGACCCGGGGGAGGGGGGGCACAATAGCAGCATTCCAATGGATTTGAGGGGCTGCCACATACAGGGAGGGGGGTCCACTTATTCTGCAAAGCACCAGAAAGCAGGACGAGAAACAAAGGGGTGGAAACTGATCCAGGAGGGAAGCAACCTGGAATAAAGGAGAAATTCCCTCACAGTGAGGACAATTAACCAGAGGAAAATTTGTCACCAGAAGTTGTTTCACGTGTCCAGAATGGTAGTGGGGACTGAGCAGGGGGCTGGACTAGAAGACCTCCAAAGGTCCCTTCCAGCTCTGTTCTGATTGGAAACCCACCTGGCTTAAAGTGCCCCATTGCTAGAGGGGCTCCGCCCGGCCCCAGATTCTTGCCAAAGTCTCGCTGGCGCTCCCATGCAATGAGTGCACGCGCACACACACATGCACAAAGGAATGGAAAGCAGAGCCGTGACGCAGCCCGAAGTTACATAAGTCGGCTCCCGCGTCACAGAGGCGAGGATCTCTGTGGAGTCCGGCGGGCAGGCGGCCTGCTTCCTCGGGGGGCGAGGAGAGAAGCAGCCGCCATGCAGAGCTCACCGAGAGCATGTGGGGAAGGCGCGTTGGTGGCTGCAGCTCTTGAGCCCCCCGCCCGGTGCAGGAAGGGACAAATCGGACGCACGTTTCCAGCAGCACCACAAAAATAGAAGGCTCTCTCCTCGCCCACCCCCCCCAGCAGCTCTCTTTTGTGTGTTTGTGTGTGTGTGCTTTGAAACACACAATGGCTTCTGCCCCCACCACTTAACCTGGCCCTGTGGAAGGAAGGTCCCTCCCAAACTTCCCCTTGTTTTGAAAGGCGCCTTGGCCCGTTGGGAAGAGGAGTTGACCCGTCAGCAGGGTGGGAAGAGAAAGAGGGTGGAGAGAGCAAAGGACTATTCACACACACACACACTCACACACACACATACACACACAGAGCCACATTCAATGCACCCCGGGCACCCTCCAACACCTTGGAAGGGAGCCTGCGTCCCTCTAGAAGAAAGGTCTCCAAACTTGGAGACTTTAAGACTGGTGGACTCCAACTCCCAGAATTCCCCAGCCAGCAACACGTTGCTGGCTAGGGAATTCTGGGAGTTGGAGTCCACACAAGTCTTAAAGTGGCCGAATTTGGGGACCCCTGTCCTAACTCCGTCACCCATCTGCCCCTCCCTTCTTGCGTGGGATACCACAGGACAGCCCCCCCTCCAAGTGCAGGGGTTGTTCTCTTAAATCAGGGGGGTCTCCAAACTTGGCCCCTTGAGGACTTTGACTCCCAGAATTCCTCAGCCATAGAATTCTGGGAGTTGAAGTCCACCAGTCTTAAAAGTTGGCAAGATTGGAGGTCCCTGTTCTAAGCGCCACCCACCCTCCCTCCGAGTCGCCCGGGCATCCCCCAGCTTCTCCTGGCACCAACCCTGCACCGCACCACCACCGCTGCAGGGGAAGCAAGCTTGCAACCCAGACTCGGCGCCCACACCGTGGCTGTGCCAAGCCTGACTGCGAGGATACGTGCCCCCCCCCCACGAGCGCGATTTCTGATAAGCTTCTGAGAAACAGCCGCCTTTTGCCGCACAGCAATCTGGCCAGGAGGAGAAGCCAGGATGGTGTCTCTCTTTCAGATCTCGGCTTAATCCAAGGTTGTCCCAACTTTGGCCGCTTTACAAAACTTGTGGGACTTCAACTCCCAGAATTCCCCAGCCGCGTTTGCTCTCCTGGCCGGGAAGGGGCTTCCACGCAGCCTTGCTGGCTGGGGAATTCTGGGAACTCAAGTCCCACATGTCTTAAAGCGGCCATAGTCAGAGCCCCCCGTTGCTTTTAACTCAAAAGGTTTTCAAAAAGAAAAAAGAAATAGCCACCGATTTGCAAGCCAGGAGAAAGCCCCATGGGCTTTGTGGTTGCTCCCAACCTCTTAACAAGTCTTTGGAGTCCCAAAAGTATTTCAAGCCTGTGAGTTTGGGGCTGCCCCATCCTGACCAACAGCCCCCCCACACACACACACCAAATTTTTCTCCCAGCCCAGAAGCCAGCTCCTTTCTCACTGATTCCTTCCCTTCCTACTACCCCATTCCCCATTGCAAAAAAAGGGACCCAACAATTAAAACTATCCGAAGGAATAAAATAACCAAAACCTCGCCCCATTTGGCATTCTCTCCCTCTCCCCAAAGAGAGAGACCCCGGGCCTCGTTCTTGGAAGTCGGATGCCTCCAGATGTGGGGCAGCTGTTTTTGGAGCCAAGCCTGCTCTCCCCCCCTCCAACTCTCCCCAGTTGCAAGGCTTCTTCGCTTTGATGGGGAGGGGGAGAATCTCCCGGCCCGGAGGGGGTCGCCCCCTGTTTTCCCCCGCTCCCTCAATTCAGGCTGCTCCGGTCCCCAAAGGGTCGCCCGGGGGCGCGCAGAGGGATGCTCCCGCCGGGGACTCCCGAGGCTTCCAGCCTGCCGTCCGGAGGAGAGGGGGGGTCGCCTGCGGAAGCCCCTTCCCGGCCAGCAAAAGCGGGGGGAGAGCGCAGGGAGAGTCCCCGCAAAGACGGGCCCCCCTTTCCCTGCCCAGGTGGGGGGGCTTCTCCCAAAGAGACCCGGGACCCCCGAGCCCCCCCTCCGCCCCCCCTTTCCAGGGCAGGAGGGGCCCCTCCGCCCGCGAAAGCGAAAGCAGCCGCGCGAGCGACCCACCTGCGCCAGAAGCAGCGGCGGCGGCGGCGCCCCTCGGCCGCCCGGCCCCGGCTGTCCCCCGCCGCCCAGCGCCGTCGGAGGAGCCCCGCCGGAGGAGGAGGAGGCGCTTCGACGCCGACCCGGCCCGACGACGCCTCCCTGGCGGGCGAGAGGCGGAGGCGGAGGAGGCGCCGCCGCCGGGCGCAGGCGGCTTGGGCTCGCCTGGAAGGAGCGGACGGCCGGGCGAAGGAAGGAGCCGGCGGGGAAGGGCGGCCGCGAGGCGCCCGGGGGCGCTTTCGGCTCTTCCTCCAAAGGCGGGGGGGGGGGGGGACACAGGTGCTTCCCACCTGTCCACGCTTGGAACCGGACACGGGCGTGGGAAGCCGTCGGGGACCCGGCTGGGAAGCTCCATTGGGGGGGGTCTGTTTGCAGAAATCCCCCCCCCGCACGACCTGGGGCTGCGAGGACCTGGAGACCCCGGCCAGGGGAACTCCCCCCCCCCCTAAATACCTGCCTAGGAAAAGACGCGGGACTGCAGAGCCGGAGCGAACGTGCGAAGCCTTGGGACGGATGCGGGCAGAGGAGGGTCAGCCAGGGGTCCGTGGAGGGGGGTGGAGGGGGGGGTAAAGCGGAGCAGCAGGCGCAGGATTCGCACTCTCTTCCCGACGCCAAAGCCACGCGGTCAGCGCCCTCTGCGGAGGGGAAAGAGGGAGGATATCAAGCCAGGTCTCCTCCCCCGCTTCAGAGGGAAGGGTCCGCAGCTTGGGAGCCCGGCCAGGCTCCTGCAGAGGGGGCTCCAACCTTGGCAATTTTTGAGACCTGTGGACTTCAACTCCCAGAATTCTGGCTGTTTGAATCCCACAAGTCTTAAAGTTGCCAAGGTTGGAGCCCCCTGCCCTACAGCACTCCGTTGCAAAGGCCAAGACTTTCCATTGTTGGAAGCCCCCCTTGAAGCCATCAAAGACAGGACCAACTTCATTTTTGCTATTTGTCCAAGGAGTCAGAAAGTCATGTAAAAATAAAATAAAACGAGGGCAGCAGGACGGGCTCTTCCAAAGCTGTTCGTCTTTCTTTTAATGGCACCAGGATGAAAATTAAGAGCTCTGCTTAACCAGGGAATTGGGCTTCGTAAGCTGGGTAGCGTTAAACAAAGGCGCTGCCTGCATCTTCTGAAGGCAGGGCGGGAAGTCACGTTTTTTGGTGTCTTGTTAAAGTGGTTGGCCTGATTGCTGGGCAGGTTAAACGGATCCTTGAATGGCTCAATTATTCATGGAATTCAATGAAGAAACTCTCAAAAACTCTGGCCAACCTTAATGTATTGGACAATTGCAATTGGGTTTAAGGAAAACAAAATCAGATTCTGGTTCCGTATGCTGGATGAGACTAAATGGGGCTTGGTTAAAACACACAACACAATGGGGGACACACACACACACACACCAAAAAAATCAACTGCAGGGAAATTGCTATCTGTCTGGCTTTGTTTTCTCTAGTCTTTAAGTGTATGAGGTCTTTTAAGCCAACCTTTCTCAATTTAGGCCGTTTTAAGTATGGGAGGCTTACAATGCTTGTCAAGGCACGCTGTCATTTGATAAGCCTGCTTTGAAGGATTTTGCATACTCCTTTATATATATATACATACATACATACATATTTAAAGGAATATATATATATATATATATATATATGTTTGTTTTCGTAGATTTTCACGGGTAAAGGTATGTAGGTCTTGGTGTATTCGGGTCTTGTCCCGTGTAAGATTGAGAATACCTTGGTGACGTTTCGACGAGATCCCACTCGCCATCTTCAGGCTGGTGTCTTTGGCTTTGTGCTTCTGCCAGCAAAGCACAAATATATATATATATATATTTAAAGGAGTATATATATTTAAAGGAATATATAAATTGCAAAATCATTAAATATATTAAATATATATATTGCAAAACAGCTCTTTAATGCCCTTGGCCACCTGCTGTTAAAAGTGCCCTTGCAAATGAATCCATTTGGCTCAAGCGCCATCTAGTGGCTGGATTGATAACTAGCTTGAGCCCATTCAAGGGGTAGTCTATAACCTTGGCCACTTTAAGGACTTGTGGACTTCAACTCCCAGAGTTCCTCAGCCAGCATGCACTGGCTGAGGAACTCTGGGAGTTGAAGTCCACAAGTCTTAAAGTGGCCAAGGTTGGAGACCCCTGGTCTAGGGAGATTGTCTGCCATCCAAGTCATGCTTGTCCCAAAGGTGTTTTTTTTTTCAAGAGGCACCTGGACTTCCTGGTTTTTCTTTGAAGACGTTTCGCTTCTCACCCAAGAAACTTCTTCGGCTGAGAAAAAGAACTGAACTGAGAACTGAAGAAGCTTCTCCGATGAGAAGCGAAACACCTTCAAAGAACAGAAGTTGTGTGAGCTTCATCCCTAGAGGCTTTCAAGAAGAGGCTGGACTTTATAGTAAAGAAAAACATACAATTATACATGTATTAACAGCAGCTAGAATCGTATTTGCTCAAAACTGGAAAAGGGATAAGATACCAATAGAAGGAAAAATAATTGAAAAAATATTTGAATGTGCAGAAATGAATAGATTAACATTAGAAATTAAAGAAGAAGAATCTGAATATTACATGGTATGTATGGGACTTGTTTTATAAATGGCTAGAAAATAAAATTAATTAAAAGGTATTAGACATAATTATAAAGCAATAAGAGAAACTAGTGTAATAGGTATACCGAATATTACTGATATTATATATATGGGAATGTGATTATTATTATATGGTTATACTGTTAAGAAGAATATTATTAGTAATTGTTAAGCACATGAAATATGTACCTAATCGACACACGATTGAAATGAAATGGATTTATGGTATGTTAAAAAATAATAATCATCTGGAAGAAGAGATTGGGACTGCCATGTGTCAAAAATGGTGTAGGCTCTCCTGCTTGGGCAGGGGGGTTTGACTAGATGACCTTACAAGGTCCCTTCCAAATCTGTTAATCTGTTAAAAACCAGAAAGTCCAAGTGCCTCTTGGGAAGGAAAAAAAACACACCTTTGGGGCCACAGGTGAGCGCCTGCCGTGAGATTTCCGCGAAGGTCGTTTGAAAGGCGGCGGGCGACGGAGAAGGAAACGCCAGCCAGGTGCCTCCGCGGCTTCTCCAAGTAGCCAGCCCAGGGCAGGGGAGGGAGTGGAGGGCGGGGGGCTTTCCAGGCCTGCCTGGAAGGAACCGGAAGGCCGGGGGCGGCCAGAGGCGAAGCCAGCCCAGCCTCCCCTTCCCAGCGCTGGAAGAGCCGGAGGAGGCGGCGCCCGGGACTGGCAGCGCTCGGCTCTCCCGCGGACAAAGGGAACCGGCGGGCCGGGCGCTGAAGCAGCCTGAGGAGCCCCCGCGGAGGCGGGCAGGTGAGTGCCGGGGTGGGGGAGCGAGGGGGCCGTCCCGTCCCGTCCCTCGGTCCCTTTCTAGCCTCCCCCGCCTGGCCGAGGCGCTTCCGCGACCCCGCGGGGACTCCGGGGCGCCCACCGGAGGTCTGCTGAGCCCAGAAGCACCCCGAGGCGCCCCTTGCAAAAGAAGAGGGGTGGGATAGGAAGGCGGTCGACCCCGCAAGCCTTTCCCAAGCCCAGAGCCTTGGTCGGGGGAAGCGGCTGGGGGAGCCCCTCCTGAAGGTCCAGGCGTGGGAGTGGGGGTGGGGGTGGTCCCGAGGGGTGGGTGGGATGATTTCTGCAGAAAAGCCCCCCCTCGTTCTCCCTTGGAGACCCTCTGGTGGGCTTCCAGAGCGCAGCTCCATGCTGGGCACGGAAGGGAAGGGGATGGGGAGGAGTTGAGAAGGGGCTCTGCTTTTGCCCACCGCCCCAGCCCAGGGACCCTCAAGATTGGGGTGGGGGTGGGCAGCTGGTTCCCCCAGGTCTGGCCTTTCCTCTCTTGCTGCTCCCTTGCCCCTCCCCTCTTAATCCTCCTTGCAGTGATTTTGTCCAGTTGGGGGAAGAGTGTTCTGGGCTCAAGGGATGCCAGTGGATACCCAAATGCCACGTGGAAGTAGAATTAAGGGGACCCCCTCCCTGCTCCTCTGAGCTGCCTTTGGTTTTCTT
The DNA here is from genome assembly GCA_009733165.1 of Naja naja. Classification (NCBI taxonomy): domain Eukaryota; kingdom Metazoa; phylum Chordata; class Lepidosauria; order Squamata; family Elapidae; genus Naja; species Naja naja. Next base: position 1,373,335 of record CM019165.1, read on the forward strand.
CGCCCCATTTCCAGCTGCCGGACCCAAATCAGAATGTGGCCGAAGACATTGGGGTGGAGAACTTGAGGGGTCGTGAGATGAGTTGCTAACGAAAGAGAGAATTTGGAGAAAACCCCCATCCAGAGAGCCCCCTTATTTTTGCAGCAGGCACACCGAACAGGGCGCCCTTCCTGGGGGTGTAAATTAGGCTGCAGAATTGCACACGGGGAGGTAGGTGACCACCAAGAAGGGAGGACTCCCAGCTCAAGATTTTGGCGTCCTTCCCACGTCTCCCCCTGCAAAATTCTCTTTTGCAGCTGGTGCCTTTCCTGGTGCTTTCCAGCTGAGTTTGAAGAAGGAGAACTGGGACCCCGCACACACACCTCTCCTAGGAAGGCCAGTGGCAGCACCTTCCTTCCCTACCCCCCCAAAAACATGGATTTCTGAGTTCTGCAGGCAGAGGTGGGGGTCCTGCTTTGTTGCACCCCTTGTTCTGGATTGGCTCCACCACCACCAGCCCACGTGACCCAATCGTGACTGCTGTGCCCACAGTATTCTTCTGCCGGGCCTTTCCTTGAGCAGTTCCGGGAACCAGATGGTGCCCGTGTGCCCAGACATCACCCAACAAACTCCCCCAAAACACAGGCGGCCACAGAAAGGTAACCTCCTTGCCAGATTTTGAGGGTTGTCACCGTAGCTTGTTGGTTGGATACACGATCTCGGCTGCTGGGGCTTCAGAGGCAGGTACGGCGTTGGCAGTGTGTGTTTTCGGTCCTGTGGGCGCCTCGGTGCCAGGCCTGGTTGGCACGTGTTGCAACTGTCAACAAGGTTGTTTCCTTCCAAACAATGAAGTTGGCAGCCGTTACTTTGGAAGAGGATCGATGTGGGTGGCAAGGAGGAGAATTACTCCGTTCCGGACGGGCAGGAGCAGTCAGTCAGACCTGATGAGCAACTCCGGCCGTGTTGATTTCCATCGCCTGTCTTCTTCATCCTTTTAAAAGGGTCTGAGGAGGGGAACTGGCTGACCAGGGCTCTGCACTGCTTGTTTGTGAGATTGGATGGAGCCGCTGTTTCCCCTCTTGGTCATGAGGCTGTCACTGCCCCTTAGATGGACCCAGGGCCCTGCATTTATTTATTTGCCTTTATTAATGTTAAGGCGGCAGACGTACTGTATAGAACTCTCCTTCCTCTTCCTACTATCCCCATAGCCCTATGAGATGGGTTGGGCTGCCAGAGAGGCACTGGCCCAAAGTCACCCAGCCGGCTTTCGTGGCTAAGGCAGGACTAGAATTCACCGCCTCCCGGTTTCTAGGCCAGCACCTTAAGCACTATGCCAAACAGGGCTGGGTGGTAAACTTCTTGGCTTTGATAAATCCACCTTTGTGGAGTTTTATTTGATGACAAGGGAGAATCTGGAGCGGAGGTAAGAAAGAGGGCCAGCTTTAGGATAGCTGGACTTCAACTCCCAGAATTCCCCAGCCAGCAGAGCTGGCTGGGGAATTCTGGGAGTTGAAGTCCAGACACCTTAAACTGGCTACGGCAGAGAAACACTGCTATAGATGCCGCCATTTTGTGGCTGTAAGGCCCCAAGTGGCGCTTGCTGTCGATGATGGCTGCCGGGACCCACTCCCCTTTCTCGCTTCTCCCCCCCAGGGACGCCCACCATGAAGCTGAATGAAAGGAGCCTCTCCTTCTACGCCACCTGCGCCTCCCCGGCCGACCATGTCGGCTTCCTGCACAAGAAGGGCGAGCGGAACACGGCCTACCACCGGCGCTGGTTCGTGCTGAGGGGGAACATGCTCTTCTACTTCGAGGAGCGGGAGAGCCGGGAGCCCGTGGGCGTCATCGTTCTGGAGGGCTGCACGGTGGAGCTGTGCCAGGCCAGCGAGGAGTTTGCCTTCGCCATCCAGTTCGATGGCCCCAAGTCCCGCACCTATGTGCTGGCGGCCGAGAGCCAGGCCGCCCTGGAGCGCTGGGTCAAGGCACTCTCCAGAGCCAGCTTCGACTACCTGCGCCTGGTGGTGAGAGAGCTGGAGAAGCAGCTGGAAGAGATGCAGGCGGCCATCCCGGGTGCCCAGCCAGGCCCGCGACGGCAGCGGCTGCTGCATCGGAAAAACAAAACGGCTCCCAATTTGGAACTGGCTGCCCTGCCGCGGGAGAAGCCGGCCCTGCCTGTTGGCGTCCCCGGGAAAGAGAACGGCTGTGCCTTATGGAACAACTCGGAGGCCTCAGCCAGCCGGTCTCCTGCCTGCAGAGAGGCAAACTCTTACGGCGTGGCCAAGAGCTACGACGGGGGGCTCAAGCCACCACCGTTGCCCCCTTGGAGGCGGTCCCTGCCGAGCAGCCCCGGTGGGCCGGGTTCAGACAGCCCGCTGTCTCCAAGCGGAGTGTGTTTTCCCCAACTGCATGGTTGGTATGGGCAGGAGATAGTGGCGTTGCAGAGGGCCTGGCTGGAGGGCCAGAAGGGGAAGGAGAGCAGCCTTTGAAACCCCCCCAGGGGTGGAGAGGCGCTTCTTGGAAAAACTGAAACCAGCTGAAGCTCAGCCACTCGTGGAAACCCAGCAACGCCATCTGGCAGATGAGACTCCTGGAAACTTCGGTCTGCCGATAGCCCCTTCCATGATTCATGGAAAAGTCGTGGCCGGTGCCAGCTCACATCCTCCCTGCTTCCTCCAAAACCCCCCCCCTCCTCACCAGGCCAAACTTTCTAGTTCCTGGAGGCCTCCACCATTAAAGGATCGCGATGAGATGTTGTTGGAAACCAGAAAAGGTGTTCCTCTGCTCCAGCAGGCCAAGTAACGGAAGTGAGCCGGGAGCCTCTTTCGATCCTGGACACACGGAGGGTCGTTTCAAGTCAGCCCTTGGAGCAGAGAGGAGGACGACGTTTGCAGAAGCCCCGGAGGACCATGGAAGTGGTTGGGCCTGGCTCAATTGTTTCTCCAGGAGGACAGGTGCTCCTTCCCACCCAGTTCAGTTAAAGGAGGAGATGTCCACAAAAGGAATTGTGGGTGTATAGTTCAAGGTTCTTGTCAGTTAGAATGGGGACATGATCAGGGGAGACCTCGAAAGTCATGAAGGCCATGGGGTGCTCACCATCTTGGAACCTAAACTCTCTCACAGGGTTGCTGGGAGGCTGGGAATCCAGTGAGGAGGTCCATGTATACAATAAGCGGGGGGTCTTCTTACAATCAAGAAATGAAGGGACTGAAACAAGTTTAGCCTCCTCCTTCCAAAGCTGCAACACCATCTCTTTGCCTAACTAACTAACCCTTGTAAGCATTTTCTTACCTGGAAGAGGAGCCTCTTCAGCCGCCACCGTTTATATAATGGAGAGCTGCTTTCCCTGGAAAATTTGCTTTATTCGTTCTGCGGGACAGGAGTGGATAAAAGCAGCTGTTAACTCAGAGGCCCAAACCTTGAGCGCAATAAATGGGAGACATCAGGCCGAGTTGTTATAGAATTTCTGTATTTTCCTTTTTTAACGGCTCTTTACAGAACGTAATAGGCCTTTTTTCAGTATTTAACAAACTCCGGTCAATCTTGTAGAAATCGTTTCAAAGTACAGTACAGGCGCCTAGAAAAAGGGAACTGACGCACCTCGCCAGGTTCGAATACAACTGTTCTCTCTCCAGGGTGGAGAACCAACACTTAAGTGCTTCGTTAAAAATAATAATAATAATAATAATAATAATAATAATAATAATAATAATAATAATAATAATCCTGTTCCATTAAAACTAATCTCGAACCTTTGGTGAAGAAGAATCCATGGATCCCGCTCCACATTTTATTTGGATAGATAGAAGTTACATTTGTTCAGGGGGTTTCTAGGTAAGTGACATTTCCAGCTTCTTTAGGTGGACAAATAGACTGAACTGAGGAAATAAGGAACATTAAATATATAAAAATACTTTCAGTTCTGATTTAAAAAATGCACATAATGGGAAGGCCAAACGTATATATATTTTGGAGGGAGGTAACTGGTTTCTCTTTCCCTGTTTGTAAATTAGATTCAAAAAGGTTTTATCACATCTGTGGGAACAAATCAACGGCTGGGTGAAAAGTTTGAGGAGATCACTCAGTTAAGAGCTGGAGAAGACAGGGCCACCATTAGGGTCTCTTCAAATTATGAAAACATCTGGTGGGAAACTTCCATCGAAGGCAGAAACCTGCTAGTTCGAAGACAGCCCCATCCAGCTCTTCATCTAGTTTGGAGATAAAAGTCAAGTGGATGGGAATTACTTAAATAATCCAGGACCAGCTTCCTCCCCAAACTGGCTACTTCCATCCTTTCGGGTCCTTCCTTCTTTCTGGCATGGAAGAAGGATCCAGGGAAGGCCTTGGGAGGAGGAGAAAGAGGGCCTGGATTTAATCTTCACCTTTTCTCCCAAGCTTTGAATTAACATGGGTGGGGTGAATTCATACCGTTATTATTCAGTGTATTTGCTGCTACTCCAAGGGGAAAACATTTTCTATTCTGTTTTAGTGCTCCAGGTCAAAAACGTGTCAAAATATCTGCTTTCCTCCAAACCTGAAATGTTGAACTAAGCAGGCAGGGACTATTTTCATGCTTTTTTTAAAAAAAAAAGTGTCGTAATTCTTTAGGGTGTCCAAGACTTGTGGACGTCAACTCCCAGAATTCCTCAGCCAGCTTGGGAGTTGAAGTCCACAAGTCTTAAAGTGGCCAAGGTTGGACACCCCTGCTTGAAAGTCTTCCCTGGCAGAAACCAGACTCGTAACAGATGGTTCCATTTAGCAAATGCACCCTTTTTTTGAAACTAAAGGATGCTTTTTTAAGTGGGAAAGAAAAAAACCCTTTTTGGATGTGACTGTAAAGGCGAGAAAGTCATTCTCTGGAATTGGGGTACATCTTGTTCAACAAGGCCCTTGAAAACATATTTCCACCCAATAGCATGCAACACCTCTTTCTCTTTTTTTTCTGTGTTGCCTCAAAAAGAAAGAAAGAAAGACAAAATAAAAAGGAAGGGAACATACCACTCAAACTAAATAGCAGACTCAAGAGGGCACCGCAGGTTCCAAATTTAGAGTCTTCATGGACTACAAGAGAAAAGTTTCTTGACAGGTGGAGTAGAAGAAAGTCTTACAGACAAACGCAGAGTCTGCCAATCAAGTTTGGTAACGTTTTGGTCAGTCTCATAGTGCTTCTTGATGGCTTGGATCAATGAGCCAAGGTTCCTATTTTTTTTTTATTTTAATTTTTTTTCTCTTTAATCTCATCCAGTGGCAAACTACAAGACTTTCAGTGGGCATTTAATGATACAACTGATACAGTTTATCTTTTAATATCAAAGCAGCTTGAGCTGTTAATAAATTCCAAAGTTTCCTTTTATTAAAATATCTAAAAGAGGTCTATAAATATTATTTTAATATTTTTTTCCTTTTAAAAGTGTTCTCAGTTTGTTCCTGTGAGTCTGTTTTCACATTTAAAACCCCCAAAATTCGGTTTTAGGTTACCTTCAGGAGCTAAGAGAGAGCAGTGATCTCTCGCGTTCGAGAAAATGCAGCTGATTTTTTTTTGTCTCTTCCTTAGACTTGATGAAATTAATAAAATATGTGTGTTTGTGTATATATATATATATATGTATATATATATATTTATAGATCTGTTTTTTTTCTATACACTCTGCTAAGGACTCCCTGTTTTTGTCCATATGTTCCGAGGAATTTAGAACCCGGACAACGTTATTTAGGTATTCGGTTCTGATTATTTTCTTTTGTTCCATTCAGCCCTTCAAAATTCCCACTCTAGAGTCTCCTCGCGATTGGCAGCTCTTTCCAGCCGGTGAATTATGCTGTTGAGGTTAGCCACTTTCTCGTTCCGCCGCTGGATGTTCGTAGTCAGTTTTGCGCTGGGTGGCGCGGTGCCCGTATCTGCAGCCGGGCTGGCACTCTGCCCTTTGGTGGCCGCCGCGCTCACCGGCAAGGGGGAGATGGGAGCGGAGGAGGATGGGACGGGGGAGACCGACATGAGGAGTCCCGGCGAGGAGGCGGCAGACGGAGAGGTTAGAGAAACTTCCAGGCTGCAACGGGAGGACTCGGAGGCGGATTTAAAGCTGACGGGATCCGCGGGAGACCTCTCGCGGCTGTCGGTCTCCACGGGGTTATGGAAACTGGAATAGTTGTGGGCCCCGGGCAGGTGTGTCTTGCTACGTAGGCTGCTGGCCCAGGTGAGGCTGGGGGCTTCATGTGGGCTCACGCAGCCACGCTCTTCCGGGTCTTCCCTGGGGCTGGATGCGGATGCCTCGCCTTCTGGACTACAGCAGTCTCTACTGCTGACTCCGTCATCCTTGTCGCCAGCCTCCCGCTGCTCCTCCTTGATTTCCACCAGCGCTTTGCATTCTCCTTGGCACTCAACGTTTCTGAAGGTGGGCTTCTGCTCCTCCCCTTCTGAGTCGGGGCTCTGGGGCTGGTCCCCCTTGAGCAAAGGGCCAGCGGGGGTCGCGCTCTGCTCTGCGTCTGTGTCGTCCTGGCTGCCTTCCATCAGCATCTCTCGGCGCATCCGAGACCTGCCAAGGAAAAAGGCCAGGGGTTCTTGCAACCACAGGAGACCCCCAAAAAAACATCAACAAGAAAGACAAACGCCAGGCTAAGGTAGCTCAGGAGTTTGAGAGCTTCTTGAGGTGCCTTAACTCCTGGACTGGGTTTGCACAACACAACTAACCCCTCCAGTTAAAGACCAGTGGGCCGCTTTCTTGCAACATGGCAAGCTTGATGGCTTCCTTCCTTCCATGTTTTGCTGGGTTGTCCCCAATTCTGCATTTGCTCCCAGAAAATGATTTCATTTAGTAGGCAGAAGTGGGTTGTTGCAAACAAAGCCGTTATATGGATATAGAAAAAAATGTATTTTTTTTTCTGAAAGTTACTGGGTTTTATCAAGAGCAGAAAAATCTGAGGGCGAGGCCAACATTCATAATGTGAAAGCACAAAATTAATACTCGAGCAGCCTAGAAGGTTTTGTGGTTGTGTTCAGACCCGGCCAGTATGTAGTGCTACCTTTCATCGGTCATGAACTACCTGACACAAAGGGAAGTCTGTTTGGTGCAAACCTTAAAGACCCAGGAAATCTGGATTCCCAGGAGAGGAGAGAGAGTTATAACAGCTCCTCCCTAGCACTTCCCAGAGTATATTTATAGTTCTGCAAATAGTTGCTTTAGTCTGCCACGATCCGGTCTAAAAGTGAAGAAGAATAAAGGAAACTAAAGTAACTCCACGTGCCGTTCTTGGTTCTTGGGGTCTGACACAAGAGGTGGCACAAGGCGGGATTGACCTGCGGTTTACCTGTAATTGTGGAACCAATTAATCACCGTGTTGGTCTTGAGGTTCAGCTGGAAGGAGAGCAGTTCGATCGTCTGCTGGGAAGGGTACGGTTCCAGCTGGTAGGCCCTCTTCAGGGTCTCCTTCTCCTCTGGAGCCAAGACCACCCTTGGCTTCTTGATCTGCAGGAGGCTGAGGTCTTGCAGCTGAAGGCTGGGACTGGGGCACTCGGAACGAGGGTTGGGGGACTCGCTGTCTGAGCCAGCACTGATTAGCCCGTAACGACGCTTCAGATACGCTGCAGACGGGAGAAAATCAGAGGAAACCATGTTTTTTGAGGGGGGGGAGGGGGAGTCACATCTTCATTTTTCTAAATCCCAATCAGGCCACAGCTTTTGAGAAGTTGCCACGGATCCTCGACTTATGACCACAATGGAGCCCAAATTTTCTGTTGCTAAGTGAAACATTTGTTAAGTGAATTTTGCCCTGTTTTACAACCTTTCTTGCCACAGTTGTTAAGTGAATCTGGATTCCCCATTGATTTTGCCCATCAGAAGGTCACAAAAGGGGATCACGTGATTGTCATAAATACGAGCCCGTTGCCAAGCGTCTGAATTTCAATCACGTGACCGTGGTCTTACGTGCGAAAAATGGTCATGATTCACTTTTTTCCAGTGCCGCTGTAACTTTGAATGGTCACTAAATGAACTGTTGTAAGTCAAGAACCACTGTTGTAAGTCGAGTAGCTGCTCCCAGGAAGACGAGGGAGGGAAGAAACAGCCTAGTCTGCTGGCAAGCAACAGTGCCAGAATGAGTCGGAAATTAACCATGGAAGGATGTGAGCTCCCTTGTAGACCGGTCATCACAAAAAAGTCACAAGGGCCGGTCACTGACAGACGTCCTGTCAAGCCCGAAATTGACCTATGTGTAGCCATTTTATTTAGCCTTATATATTCCTTTTCTTTCTTTCTCTTTGCTGGTTATGGGGGAGGGTTTCGGGCTTGCCACATTCCTAAGGTGGGAGGAGTGGAGATAGTCAGAGTTGTTTAGGCTAGGTGGTGTTTCTTCCCGTGGGAACGAAAGCTGACCCTGCTGAGACCCGGAGGTGGAGACGGATGACACCAGGCAAACCTTGATTTACCTCTATTGGGGAATGTGACTTTTAGAGGTTGTTTCTAACTTCCAATCTTATGTGGTGAAATTCCGGGTTGAGTCAGATCCGGAATTACAACAGACTCTGCCAATTTGATGCTATTCTAAATAAAAGAAATTATTATGGAAGATGGACTTTGTTGTTTTCTTTTTGAATGGATTTAATCCCTTGGAAACCTGACATTATTCCCATGTCAGCAGCAACCATTTTTTGGCAAGCAAGCAGGAAGTTGTTGACACAACCTTCTTGAACCCTTCCCGTAAACAACTTAAAGCAGGGCTCTCCAGCCTTGGCCACTTTAAGACTTGTGGACTTCAACTCCCAGAATTCCCCAGCCAGCAAAGTCCAAAAGTCTTAAAGTGGCCAAGGTTGGAGACCCCTGACTTAAAGGAGTCAGGGCTCTTGAAGAGATTTGTGGTGGGCCTCGTTCTGCCAACTCAGGCACAGTATCTCTAGAGGAGATGTGAAGCTCACCCTACACCCGTCTTCTGCATCCAACTCCTCCCCCTTTGCCATTGCAAGCCAGGCGGGTGAGGAACGAGGGCCCCTCACCTTTCTTCTCCAGCTTTTTCATGTCCCGGAGCTTGTCAATGTTGTGGGGATCGTTCAGCCAGAGCTGCATGCGGACGAACGGTTCCCTTCCCTTAAGGCTCAGTTTATGCCAAGGCTTCGGCCTGGAAAGGAGGTCTGAGACGGAGCCCTGTGTCAGGCCCAGGATGCTCTCCCCGAAAAGGCGCTGACCTAAGCAGGGAGACAAATTGGAAACTGAGACTGCACTTTAGGGGCCAGGATAAAGTCACCGTTTTCAACAGGAAAGGCCCTTTGAAAGTTTGGGGGTACATTTTGTTTCTTTTAACTTCACACACAGCTGTTGCCTCGGGTTCTTTCATCCAGGGAGTGCCAGGAAAGGTTTTCTCCCTCTTCCAATGGACTGGGGAGAAGCAGACCCAAGTTTGTCCAGGAGGAGTTACAATTTTACTCGGCTGTGCTAATTCCAGCTGATAAGGAGAATTCTGCAATCAACCTCCACCCACAATGGTGAGATCTCAATTTAAGCCTCCAGTTATTGCCTGTTTCTCTGGAATGATAGCACCTTCCCAGTCCCTGACCTAATTCCCATCGTAATCCCTCTGGGAACATACTACAGAAATACAAATACGACCAGCCGTATCCCTGGAATGGAGAAACCCCTCAAGAGCTTTTAGTACGTCCTCGATGCTGGACCCCAATGTGTGTTCTAATTAGACGGCCTCCTTCTGCCCAACCCTTTTTAATTTAGTTATCTCCACCCTACTAAATGGCAGAGGAGAAGCAAAATATGCATTGCTCAGATTAAAGCAAATGGCTATGAAGTCCTCAATCCCTGAAATTCCTGGACAGGAGAACATCTGACCAAGTTCTTGGTGGAAACATTCTTTTTGGCCTCCATCATAGACCAAGACCCCACCTGAGACTCCTGGGAACAGGGCCACCCATGGCTTCGTACCAAGGTTGTTGTCGGTCAAGACTTCCTTGACCTTTTTGGTGATACAGTAGGTGTCCAACTCGGGGGACATGGCCACAATCTCCTGGATGCCAACGGAGTTGTGGTGGTTGGGGCACATCTTGCCACTCAGCAAGGAGGCGGCTTTGTTTTCCGGCTGCTGGTTTTCTTTGCTGCTTTCCAGGGCAAGACTCAGGGGCTCCGGGGGGCTTTTCTCTTGCTCAGAAGGACTGGCTGGTGGGGAAGGAGAAGATTGAGACTCTCTGGGGCTGGCTGTGAATGGAAAAAAGAAAGAAGGGAGGAGCTGATGAGATCAAATGCGAACGATTATTTTCCAATAGGTTGCAGACAACAAGGAGAATTGGTTCCAGGACTGAAGAAGACCTCCACAGCCCTTGTGAGGGCATCTTCATAGCACCATAACTGATTTAAATAGCTAAAAGGTACTGCAGGAGAACAATAAATAAGGGTGGCCAAAGGTTATGGGTGTCAGGATTCCAGCAATCGTTCTAATTAAATCATGATTCTCGAGCCAAACTTCAAAAAAAAACTTCAAAAGATTTAATTGAGGCGACATACTGGCACTGCCCTGTATGAAGCCAACTCTGGCCTACGTCATTTACAGTCCCCTGTGACCCTGTTTCCCCCTGGGTGTGTCATAAATCAGATTCTCCAATTGAGCACCTTCACGGGCTGGGTGTCATCATTCACTTTCTCCAATTAAATATATTCACGGGCAAAAACTCTGGTAGTTAAGTTACGATCTTTTAAATGTAAGAATTGGAATGTACTTTCAATTTCAAAATGCTCTTCCAGATTTCCTTCTCCTCCCCTTTTTATGGCAACTACTAAAACAGGCATAGGAATGTTTTATGAGTTGACAATGGGGTTGCTTTGGCTGCCCAGGATAAACATGAAATGAGGGCCAAGGACAGAGGTGCCCACCTTGAGGCAGGCTGGTCTGCTGGCTGATGTTTTGGCCCAGCTGGTCAGAGAGCCAAAGCTGCATCCGGATAAATGGTTCCCGTCCCTTCTGGGTGAGCTTGCTCCATGGTTTGGGCCTGGACAACATGTCGCTCACGCTGCCTTGCGACAACCCCAGGACCTGAAGGAGAAGGGAGGATGTTGACATCTCAATTCGACTTGACAAAGCCGAGAGGCCGGGCAGAAAGAATACAAAAAACAATCTAACACTCAAGGGGAAAATGCAAGAGAATGGGAAGTGTATGGAGAGAGGCCTGAGTTCCAACCAGCTGTCGAAACAAGGGAGGGATCCCAGGAGCTTCCTGAAGGCCAGAAGATAAGGGCCCATTTGAGCCAGCATTCAAAGCCTTCAGGACAAAAATCTCACTCAAGGAAAAAGATAAATTCAGCTAAGGCAATAAATGGATTCTAATCAAGCAGCTGTCCCAGGCTTGCTGGGAATCAGGGTCAGTCTAGGAAAAATAATGTAGGAATCAGAGCCCTCATGTTACCAGCAAGGCATTTTCATTTTATTTCCAGTTTCTCTGTAGCTTGCCTTCTCTCATGTCGCATTCACACATTTTGCCTGCCTTGTACTGCCTCAACACTACACACACTCCCTCAGTCTCTGTACATTGGGGTGCTCCCGGACAACACAATTCCTCGGGATAATTGTGCGGCTCCTGCCTTTGAGGTTGGAAGTGGGATCTAATTGTGTCTCATAACTTGGAAGGGGATTTCAAAGGGGACCAGAGGGACGGAGGGAAGACAGATCGGTGTCAAAGGCCATTAATTACCACCATGGCTGGGGAGAGAGCTCACTTCCAAAAATGTCAGCTACAGGAGAACATCGGCATGTCTCCATCTTCTACTGCAGTTTAACTACTCTGGGGAACAAGTGGACAGACCAAGAGGAGGTCTGGTTTGCTCCAGCACAAGCGATATTTAAAAAAACAAAAACAAAAACAAGGAACACCCTACCACTCATTTTTCTTTCCTTGGCAGTTTTTCCCCTGCTAAGAAAGAGGGTCAGGTGAAAGGTGAGATCTTCTATCCCATCTCTGCATGATAACAACCTTGTCTGGAATCACCCTGCTGACCTCCCTTCTCAAGCCAGCCAACCCGGCTTCCTCGCGACTGACGATTGAGCTACCTTCTCCCCAAAGATGCGTTGGCAGATCCCGTTCTTGGCCAACTTCTCCTTGACTTGCCGTGTGAGTTCCAGGGTGTCCACCTCCTTGTACATGTACATCTCGTACTGCTCTGGGGTCAAGGGGGGGACAGTGGGCTTGAGAGTCCTCGGCACGTAGGATGGGTAGTAAGACAAGCGCCCGTTTCCTTGGGCGTCTGAACCCACCGCTTCTGACTTGACTTCTAGCACCCGATGGGGTTCGTCTTCCAAGGTGGGCAAGTCTTCCTCATTCGGGCCAGAGTCCCCAGGTTCCCCGCGGGGCCACGCTCGTCCGTTGGCCATGCTGGAGTAGCTGGACGAGGAAGAGAGGGAGGGGGACACCGAGGTGAAAGGCCGGTTGAGGAGGTTCCTGTCGGACGCCCAGTGCTGGTCAAAATAGGAGCCGGCGTCCCCAATCTCAGACTTGACCTTGCGGATGATGTTCTGCACGAAGGCTGCAGGGGAAAGCACCGTCAGAGGGGCCTGGGTCACACCGCTGCTACTGCTGCTGCTGCCCAGCCCACTCCCTTCTTCCTGCTTGATGCAGGCCCGGACAATGTTCTGGCTGAAGGTGGACAGAGGGGAGGGTTCTGCAGGGGGCGTGGAGACGGGCTGGCTGGGGCTGCCAGATTCTATCTCGAGCAAGGCCTGTTGCTGAGCTTGCATCTCACGGCGGGCCTGTTCCAGGATGTTCTTGATGGCGTCTTCGGAGCTGCTGGTGCTGATGCCATTGGGGGCTGCCTGGGGCACGGAGGTGCTCTTCACCTCCCCTACGGAGCAGGGCAAAAGAGAGAAAAACGTGGGATGGAGTCCCACCAAGTCATCGTGAACCAAAACCAGGAGGAGCTGCTCTGTGTCTGCACATGGAGCAACATGGAGTCTTAGAACAGGCCATGGGACTCCTGGGGTCAAATAGGACCCTTTCTGCCCAACCCACCCAGACAATTCGGCTCCTTGGAATGGGCTACTGGGCCTCTCGCAACCCAGCTTCAGATCCCATGGACAATCTTTTCAGACTTCAGAACAACGGGCAGAATCCACACTTTCTGAAGCAGCCCAGACCACCGACTTCAATCGTCTAATGATGCAATTGACCTTTTCACATCATTTCGGTCAATGGAAATCATTTGCAAATTGATGCTGATGACGTAGGGACGTCAATTACGCAAATGGAGTAAAAAGCTGTCAATTACGTCTGTTTGCATTTAAGAGAATTTTGACTGGATGGGGAATCCTTCCCTTGTGCGCGTACACACACACACACACACACACACACACACACACGGGGTTTTATTTGAGGTTTCATGGCCCTCCTGGGCCTGGACACAGAATTATTTCCTTGGCTTAAGGACAAGCCAGGACAGGTTGCGGAATTCTTACCTAAAAAGAACCGGCAGAGGGCAGCAGACACTTTAATTTCAAGGAAATGGAGGGAGTTATTGCAATGTTTAGAATATTTAAAGATTGCCCTTTACTTCATCAAGATGGAGAGAAGAAATGAGAATTTATTTAAGGAAGGATTTAAAAATGCATCCGATTAGGGCCACTACTACACAACGGCCAAAGTTAAGAAGAACTTAAAGCAACCAAGTCTCATCTTCCTATCTGGGCGACGGCCTCTTAATTTTAAATTTCAGAGGGCCCAAATGTACCCCAAAAGGCCTCTACCATCCCCATGGGCCCCTTACCTCCTTTCTGGGACTCAATTTCTTTCTTGGCCTGCTCTAAGATATTCTTGATGGCGTCGTCTGAACCAGTTTCTGGAGTCCTAATCCTTGGTGTAATGCTTCCTGATCAAAGAGACAGAAGAGTGGAGACTGTCATTGGATCTGGAGCAGCTGTACTCGCCTAAAGTCAAGGAATCACGTACAGACACTCATGATCCTCTTTCTTCCTCAGAAGCTCCCGTCTGAAGAGACATCTCTTGTGGTTAGGGAGGGAATCTGGGTCTTGGGTTGAGGAATGGGAGACGGCAGGAAAGGAAAAACCTAATAATCCCGGAACAATTCTTATCTTTCCCTAAGAATCTGCCACAAAGACTGACACCCAGATCATACTTCTGTCAGAACTTTGGTCCATCTACTTCTGTAGAACCTCTGGTGGCTCTCCAGGGCTTCAGATAGGATGCAGTTGCAACAGTGGTCCACATGCCATGGGTGACACATGGAGGCCACCTAGGAAGTAATCTCCTTAAAGCTTCAAACTCCCCCACAAATGATACATATTATAACAGAATCCTTGCAAACATAGACCTCTCTCCTTGGAGAAAGCAACTGTTGGTTGCTACCATGGTGAGACCCTGACAGGCAGACAGACAATCTGACAGACAGATTGGTGGGTCTAAGTTACAAAAGGTGGCCTCGCTGAGACAGAAGAGGTTCCCAGCCCCCTCTGAAATGCCAGGGCTGGCCGTGGGAGCTTCTGCAGGCCAAGTTGGACCTGTTGAGTTGCAACCTTCCCCCAGAGAGAAACAGAAGTCATTCTGGTTCTGAATTGACTGGTCTGGAGGTCTTGAGAACTGGAGCTATGAAGGATGTCCTGCTGGCAGCTCCAATGGGTTAACTCGAACTCCCCAATCGAGCTTCTCAAAGGACATGTTTGGTTGGGCCAACCTCCCAGATCTGCTGTGTGCATTTTGTGGGGCTCCAGAATCCATCTATTTCCTATTTCAAGTCAATTAGTGGGTAGCAGTATTATCTTAATTAAAACTCAATTTGCAGAGGAGCCAGTTGTATCCCATCTTTGAGCCTGGCTCAGTTTTGATCATATTGTTGTTCTTGAGCCCACAGAATACACGCTGCCTTGAAGAGATCCAGGCCGGGCCACAAGGAGCTCACCCAGAAGCCTCTGCAAGGAGGAGAGAAAAGAGGGCCACCCCAGGGAGTCAAAACTGAGGGTGACTTACCTCAACTGGTTGGTCTTTTGCTTAAGAAATCACGGAGAAGTTGGGAAGGCAGGGAGAAGTCTGAGTTCAAAGCAGGAGGAAGAGGAGGAGGAGGAGGAGGAGGAGTTGCACTGAAGCGACACCCAGCACCCCTCACCCCACCCAGGTTCCCCACCTTGAACCACTCACCTCTCTGGCGCACCTGAATCGTTCTCAGCGCTAGGACGTTCTGCTCGTCGGAGAGGAACTGCTTCATCTTGATGAAGGGCTCTTTCCCTTTGACGGTCAGCTTGCGCCAAGGCTTGGGCCGGGCCAGGATCTCGCTGACCGAGCCCTGCGAGAGGCCCAGGACGTAATGTCCGAAGACGCGTTGGCCGATGTTGTGCTTCAGCAGCTGCTCCTTCACCTGGAAAGCGATCTCGGCCGTGTCCAGTTGCTCCTCGTCGGCTGAGCTGGGATTGCCGCCTTCGGACTGGTCACTCGGGGGGCTCCCGTCATTGGGGTTCGCGGGCAGCACCAGCCCTTTGGCGGCATAGAAGGCAGAAGGGAAGCTGCCCGTGTTGCTGTTCTCGCTCTTGTAGCCTGGGGGCCCCATCTGTGTAGGGAGAGGGGAGGCTCAGGCTCGGGGTTTGCCAGCACCCTGGCCCCGAAGACCCAGGTGCAAAGGTCACCAGTACCTCCGGAGCCACTGTGGGGGCCAGCAGGGGCTGGAGGAGCGGAGGGGAGGTGGAGTCTTCCCTGGGTGGGTGCAGGAGCTGCTGGGGGGACGGGTAAGGTTGCTCGGAGCCCATGGAGTCCTTCACTGACTCGTCTTCCGAGGCATCCTCCTCTAGAGACCAAAGAGAGAGGAACACACACACACCCCAACTATAGCTTCCCTGGACCCACTGGCCCACTGGGGAGGATGGGATCTGGAGATCTGATGGACAGCTAGGACCATCGGACAGCCTGGGAAAGCCAGAGGAAGGAAGTGGACCCCTCTCAGATGCTCACCCATGATTTTTCCAAGGAAGAAACCATTGTTTGTTTATTTAAGGCATTTTTAACGCTCCTTTAGCCAATCGGAATGATTTATGGAAGAGGAATAAGTGGATAGAGTGGTGGCTAATCCCCCGGGAATGTTGGGAATTGAAGTCCAACACCTATGTTGGAAAGTCTCCTAGGATTTAGAGCAGTGTTTCTCCATGTTGGCAACCTGAAAATATGTGGACTTCAACATGGCTGGCTGGGGAATTCTGGGAGTTGAATTCCACAGATCTTCAGGTTGCCAACATGGGGAAACTCTGCTCTAAAATTACCGAAAAGGTCCCTGCCCCTGCCTTAAACCCTCCCTCCTGCCGCTGCCACAATTCTAATCTATTGAGCCAGCTGTGCAAAGGGCTGCAGGTGCAAATCCATGCCTGGCTAGTTGGGGAATCCTGGGAGTTGGAGTCCCCCCGTCTGAGAGCTGCTGAGGTTGAAGAAACGCTGTTCTAGTCCATCCCCTTAACCCAAAACAATCCCAACAAGGGTCTTTGCATTGACACCTCTTTCTCCCCCTCAACCCGTTCGCCATCCTACCAGGATTGGTGGTGAGGTTTGGTTTGTCCAAGAGATACTTCCGAGATGTGTAGAAGGAGTCTTTTCCCAGAAAGAGCGTGTCGGAGGGTTTTGAGATGCTCTAAATAAATGACAAAACAAAGGGGAAAGAGTTAAATTCGCTGCTCCAGTGCCTTCTTTTCCTTTGTTTTTGTTTTAAGTGGCACCCTGACTTTCTGCCCTCGCCACCCCAGGCGCCCGTCAACCCAAAATACTCTCATGCGTAGCACAAAGACCAGCAACAAAAATAACTCAATTAAAACAGCAACTTGTTCCAGTCAACCCTAAAAATGCGGCAATTAGTTCAGCCATCTGATCGGGCACCACTTTCCTGTTTCTGCTGTGAATTTCCTGTTCTTCACCACTTGGAGTACCATCTGGTGGAGTAGCAGGGGGTAAATGCAAGAAATAAACAAAGGCGCAAAAACTACCAATCCAAGAACTGGAAGCCTGGTGGATTCAAAGAGTTTAAATTTAAAAAAATGATCCACAGAAGGAGAGAGATCTTTCTCACCAAAACATCAGGGATTATTTATTCTGTATCCACTGACAATACTTCTGAAGTGGGCAGAGTGCAGGCAAAATTCTTCCCAATTCTTAATGACAGGGTCCACCTAGTAGTCTTCCTTCCTTCCTTCCTTCCTTCCTTCCTTCCTTCCTTTCCTTTCCTTTCCTTCCTTTCCTTTCCTTTCCTTTCCTTTCCTTTCCTTTCCTTTCCTTTCCTTTCCTCTTCCTTCCTTCCTTCCTTCCTTCCTTCCTTCCTTCCTTCCTTCCTTCCTTCCTTCCTTCCTTCCTTCCTTCCTTCTGTGCACCATGCCCAGAAATATTCAGAAGCCAGAGAAGGTATTTCAATTGATGGGAAGTTTCTCAAAGTGCTGATTTCCCATGCTAGATAATCCTTCTGATCTCAGCTCTCTGGACCTCTGGCAGCCGGCAAACACTTTTCAAAAGCAGGACACCTAGTGCACACTGCAGAATAACCTGATTGAGGCTGAAGCTAAGGCGTGTGTGTGCACCTGTCAGGAAGGTTTCCAACTTACCTGGGACAGGTTGCAATTGGAGGAGGCCAGCTTCATTGCTTTCAAAATGCTGCAGAAGAAAAAGGGGAAATGAGGAGCTAACAAGAGCTTCCGGGCAGGGCCTGAGGGCCCGGTTCTTCCGCAGCGCTACGTTTGAAGATATAAAGCAGGGAAGGACGTTCACTTTCTCCTACCACTCGTCCTCTTCATCCACCCCAAATCTCACGTGCAAAGCTTGGGTCACTTCTGCAGGCAGTCACAAGCACTGAGAGAGAAGCACGTCTCTCTCTTCATCTACTCCAGGGGTCCCCAACCTTTCCAGCTTGGCGGCCTGGCACGGTGCAGGGGTGTGTGGTGTGTGCGAGTGGCAGGTGCACACACCCCGCTCCATTTGTGCTTGTGTGGTTGGAGAGTGCTTTGCACACAAGTGGAGCTTGGCACCCATGCATGCTTGCCCATGAAGAGCTCCTACAGAGAGGTGGACCGTTGATATAACCCAAAGAAAGGGGGAGTCCTACCTCAGTTCTGTCTTGATCTCTTCGTAATCTGATTGAGCACGAAGTTTTTCTTCCAACTTCTAAAGGACACACAAGCGCAAAGAGAGAGACACAAAGACAGAGAAATATTTTTAAATCCCGATTCAAAGGCAAAAGTTTGCAGCCTGAAACAAATCTTAAAGACGAATAGAAAGGCACGGCTTTCTTCCACATTTCACTTAGCCCAGCTCAAAAATTATTAAAATGTTGCGTGTGTTATAGACAGTGACAACTATTCACAACACCCTGCATTCATCTTTAGCTAAAGTGATTGGCCAAAGTAGGTAATGGTGATTTGGCCAAGATTAAAACAGATGGGAAACCCTTCCATCCCATTTTAATCCTTGGAAAATTTATCCGACTCCCTTCTCTTTTAACCTTAGGGAGGGGAAGAGGAAGGATTCAATTTAACCCCCCAATTCTTGGGGAAATGCCACAGAAACGATACCCACTTCGATGGCCTCGCTTTTGGCTGCCAACTGCCGCTCTAGGTCTGCAATTTGATTGGCTGAAGAATCTTCCATTTCTTGCATGGAGTTTTGCAGGTGTTGAATTTCCTTGAGAAGTCGAAGAATTTCCCGATCCTTGGCAGCCAGGGTGGCCTCTAGCCGTGGGCCCGGGCACAAAGAATAATTCACTTTGTCCTGCAGAAAGAAGGCATCTCAAGGGAAGGATCTACTCATTCTGAGGATTTCTCTGGCTGGAAATAACAAGGACTACACCCTGGTTTGTTTTTCTTCTTGGGTCAATTCTAGGCAGACTGTTTCATGCATCATTATGAAAGACACATGTCTGCACACCAAAACAAATCAGTTTGAGGTCTTCGCTTCTTGCTAAACCCTCACTAGACTCATCCCTATCTTCACAGGAGGCTTTCTCAACAAGCAGGAGACCAAACTGGAGACTGCATATCAGCTGCTCCTCTTCTAAAACTGAAGGTAGACACAAGACTCTAGCAGCAAATGGGCCAGACCCCCTAGCTTAAGACTTGGAAGCCAACACCCAAATTAAATTTCCATCCTTTCGCGGGGAAGGGCACCACCACCGACTCTGCCCATAATCCCCAGCCAGGAAAGCCGCTTCCCTCAGTTCAGGCCAAGGATGGGAACATGCCCCTGGAACTCCTAGATATGCAGTCCCATTAATAAATAAATAAATAAATAAATTGTTCCTCAACGTGAGATTAGCCTGGTCTGCATCGAGCTGATTGCAACCAGAATTCATAGAATGAGGAGGAGTCTGGAAATGGAAGATTTGTGCTTCTGGAAACTCCCCTGGGAGCCCGCTTTCCCCATTTGATTGATGGGGATCCCCTTCTGGCCCTCACCCCACTTGGTCCTTGGGGAGAACAGCAAGCCAAGCGAAGGGAGCTGTTTACAGTGGCAAGCTGTTCCCGCAGGCTCTCCACCTCCCTCTGGGCAGCCTCAGCTCTCTGGAAAAGAGAAGAATCAGGACCGTCAGAACTTTGGTCGGGAACGTCACACCAACCCTCCATTTCCTGAGACCTTCAAGTCATTTTCAGTGACAAGCCTTCAGCCCACGGCCGCCTGTCGCTCACCTGGTTGGCTTTTTCAAGATTTGTCATAATCATGGCCACTTCATCTGTCCTAGGGCAAGAAGACAAGAGTTACGGTTGACCTCCAAAGCATCTACAAGGGCAACTAGGAGTAGATGCCACCATTAAGGCTCAAAGAAGCATGAACCAAGCCAAAGAGGCCTTCAGATTGTCATGGAAAAAGCAAACATCCCGAGATTTTGACCTGCCCTAGTTTAAATCTCCAACGAATCTGGCTACTTGGTGATTTAAGTGTTAGATAGTGAGCTGGTGGGAAGTGCATGAATCTCAAAAGGCCCGGGGTCTTTTTCTCCTTTCACCCTGAAAAGCAGCAGCAAAATGCCTGTCCATCCCACTTCTTCTTTCCATGCCTCCTCGTTCAGCATGTACGAGCCCCGGTTTTGATCAAAGGCAAAGTTATTTCATGCCAGGTGCCAGGAGGGTGCATATGAGAGGATCAAAGCCCATCTGGTTCAGTATGATGCAATTAAGAGTTCTTAGCACCGTCACATACGAGAGAAGAGAACGGTGGGGAACTGTAGTTATGGCAGAGCATCAGTGAGGATGCTGGAAATATTTGGAAGCAGGGAGGAAAGAAAGCAAGCATGTACACAATGATACCAACATTTCTTCTACAATTTCTTAAGGCTCTCTTTATTTGTGAAGCCCTTTTCAAATTTTCATCTGAATGTTCTCCTGTTTGGACGCCAGGCAACCCTCACAACCTGACTGGGAGACATAAGCTATAAGGGCAAGCACCTCTGACTGGACAGAACAAACGGACAAACCAACTTACTTGGAAGCTGCCTCTTCATCATATTTACATCGCAGCTCAACCAGTTCCGTCTGGGTAGCCTTTAGTGCTGGCCAGCAACGGGGAGAACACAAAAACAGAGAGTAAGACATCTACTTCCAGTGGATTGTGCTTTAAGAATGCTACTCAGGGCTAGTAAATATTCTGTCCTAAGCTGGACAATAGGATAATTAGGGGGAAATGGAGATATTTGTAGCGCTGTTGGCTCCACCAGTTATCTCCACGTCTTTCTCAACCCACTCAGAGACTTAAAATTGAGCAGAAGTTCTGCCAAGGATCCTGGCATTTGCCACGTAGCATCCTGGTTTGCATTGCTCCCTTTTAGGATGGTGGATTGAGAGAGAATGTGACACTTATTCAAGTTAGTTTGAATAATTAATTCTCTTCCAGGCTGACTCAACCTGGCTGAGCCAAACGCTAATTTCAGGTAAGGGCTGGATGTCATTAAAAAGGGAAAGATTTGAGAGACTGAAGGAAAAAGAGAGTTTGGCCATCGCTCCAATGTCTGAGGGAAAACAGCAGACATCAGAGAAGTGAAGAAAACTGGACTCAGCTCTTCGAGTGAAGAGATGATCTTTCAACAGATACAGAAAAGCAGCTTTTTCTTAAGAGCTAAATGGAGCAGACAGAAGGTGCCATGCTGAGCTTCACAAATGCCTGAGCCCACCAAGAATTAACATGGCCCAGGAGGAAGACATGGGAAATGCTCCTGCCATCTTCAACTGGGTCTCCATCGATCTTTAAAAGTACCTGAATGCAGGACTTTGATCTTCTCTTCTGCTTCCCCCAGCCGGCTGGCCAAAGTGAACTGCGCTTCTTGAAGGCCCCTAAGACAAGGGATGTATCTCCTTGAGTTGATGCGGCACCCACATCAAAGCCCAGAAGAAAGCAACCTTCTCCAGCCTGGGGTCCATCCCCTAAGAGTCAACCTCCCCATTTCCTTGAATTGTTTGGCTGAGGAAGCCATCGCTGGTTTTGCAGAACATCTAGAGAACATCTTGATTGGAAGGAATTAAAAGGAGAGGGCTCTCTAAAGTGCCCAATGTTGACCGATTTTGGTTCATGGGTTTTATTATTTATTATATATGGTGGGGTCTCAACCGAGTCTCGTGAATTTGTAGAGGAATGGTTTTCCAAGATCTTTGGAGCTCACTGACATAAAATCTTCTTACATAAAATTGGTCCTTCCTTCTAAATCCTCAGGCACCATAAATGTTGTTGCAAGGTAGACCATGGAGCTGAAAAGCAACCTTCCTAGATGTTGGGAAAAGTAGAATGCGGAGCCTAAAATTTCAGGGAAGGCTGGACTTAACCACCTCCTGTCCTTATATTTTGTTATATGTTTTCCTTTGAGGAGAGCAACTCTCCTGTCTACCTTCCCATCCTCACCTCCCATACTCACGTACTTTTGCTTCTCAACCTCATTTCTCTGCAACAATGAGTCAGTCAGCAAGGCTTTGCTGTTGAGCCCAGCCAGCTTGGTCTCCGAAGCCGCCAGTCCACCAGGGAGGGTTCCATCTTTTTGCTCTGTGGGGAAGGGAAATCTATATCAGCAGCAGGATTGGTCTATGCCAGATAGGTCTCAGCTAGATTTCCTGCTGTCTGCCTCCTTTAGATCATCTCAGCTGTGGGGACCAACCGCCATGGATCTGTGAGGCTCACAGAAAGCAAAAACTCCTCCGTGCACTTCCAAGCGCAGCCTTGAAGCACTAATGGACCCTGACTTGGCTCTGGTGGGTTTTTCCTCTGAGCCTTTCCCTGTGCTGAGGCAGGAGGGAAGTTACTACTACTTTACTTTGGGCTGCCAGTGGAAGAAGCATGGTCACTTTGGGTACCTTTGGGGAACAGCAGCTCCTTCTTCCAGGGCCTGTTCAGCTCCTTCAATGGGGGTTTCTCAGGGCCAAGGCAGTGGAGGGGCTGGTGCCGCCCTTCGAGGGTGGGCAGGGGGTCTGCTGGAGGGGAGAGGAGAAAGGCAGAGGTGACCTTGGTGGCCCTTCACCTCCCATGCGCCTTCCCAAGAAAAGGGGGACAACACGGATGCCGTGTTCCTTCAGAGGAGGAAGCCACTAGAAGGAAGCAAAAATGTAAAATCAGTAACTTTCTGTTGAGAGAGAGAGAGAATAGATGATTATATACGATAGATAGATAGATAAATAATTAGATAGATAGATAGATAGATAGATAGATAGATAGATAGATAGATAGATAGGAAAGAGAGGGTAGATATGAGAAAGAGAGAGATAATAGATGATTAAATATGAGAGATGAGAGAGATGGGGGGGGGAGAGAAGCCCTCCAAAAGGATTTTAAGCCCCCTCCGTAGAAAACATACATGCATTATTCTGTCTCTCTGGTCCTATTAAGGAGGACACTATTTTCTCAAACGTTTTGCCACCCCAAAAATAGAAACCCAACACCGCGATGCTCCTCATGTTGAACCAGAGTCACATGCCGGGTTTCTCTCTTGCAATGTGCTGGGCTCAGCCTAGAACAGTGGTGGGGAAATCTTCCACGGGGGGTCAGAGTTGGTAAGCCAGGTCGGAAGCCCAACCTTGAGGGAGGCATGGCTACTCCAGCCCCCAACCCACCCCAACGCACCGACCCTGATCTGAAAAGAAACGGGGAGAAAAGAAGCAAGAAACCAGCCCCATTTCCCACCCCCCACATTTATTAAAAATGATCCAGGCTTGTAAATTAATTTGTTTGTGTCGTACACTGGGAGTGCAGATGGACTCATTAGCATGCACACAACAAATAATTAAGGATGCATTTTTTAGCTGGCCTTCCTAATGGGGTTTGCTGGGTTAATGATGTCAGTGCATAATTACCTTGGCCTGGGAGGCGTTAGGGAGCCCCCTCCATTACAGGCAGGGCTGGCTAATAATGGTGGGTTGCCCCGGGAGAGGAAGGGGGCTCTTTGGAGCACACCTGCTTACCTCGGCAGAAAACGCCACCCTGCCCTCTGCCCACCACTGCCTAAGCAAACAGGCATTGTTGGCAAAAGGTGCTGTGGGATGGAAACCATGACACTGAGGGGCCCTGCCAGAGCAGAAGCTCCCAAGAACTGGCATGGAAGGAGTTTCTCTCTCAGCCACGAACCAGAACCAGCCCCTCGTTCCCTCCCTCCAGCCTTAAGTGGGGCAGCGAATGCGAAGGGCGCCTTGTGTAAAGAAAACCAAACCAAAAAAATTGAAAAAAAAGATGTCATCTTCCTCACAGCTACAGATCTAATCATATGCACCGCAGATTTAGCAGTGTAATCAATCAAATCTGTTTTAAATCAATGCAGAGTTCTTAATGAGATGAGAGCTTTTGCTCAAACAGGGGGAAACGAAAACTAGCCAGATCTGCAAATATACAGCAAAACCATTTTGGCCTCGGATTTCTGGATGGGCAGCCACCACGGACCTCTGCAGCACTAAGATGCAGGATTGTTCTACCCTTCAAGGTCTTAACCAGGGCTGTCCAACCTTGGCCCCTTTAAGACTGGTGGACTTCAACTCCCAGAGTTCCCTGGCTGGAGAATTCTGGCAGTTGGAGTCCTCAAGTCTTAAAAGTGGCCAAGGTTGGACATCTGTGATCTAAACACTCCCAAGCTCTCATAAATGTTCCAGCTTTTGTCGGAGCCTGGTCTGATGCTGTTCAAATGGTGAGCCACCAGGAGATGGTTCGGGGGGTAGGTCTTCCTTGCCAGGGTCAAAGATGTGCCAAGAGGTGGAGACCATAAATCCAGAGCCAATAGAAGGGCAATTGTGTCTCTTGCCAAGGACCCACGTGTTCACCTATATTAGCCGCAGTGGTGGGACACCAGTGGGGGACATGGAGCATGGCTGGTCTTGGAGCAGGATAGAAAATAAAGGCTGGCTAACTTTACAGCTGTTAATAACATCTCAGAGCTAAGATAACGATATGGACCATTAAGCCACATGCTTCCAGGTGCCAGCTGATGAGCAGGAATTCCAACCGCCAGGTCTACCGGAGACAGAAGGAGCAGCTTTGGCTTGAGGGCAGAGCAAAGGGCCTTGGGGACCCAACCTTTCTCAGTTAGGGGTTCACAAGCAGCCATAGCAGAGCCAAAGGTAAGAGTGTGAAGATGAGTCTTTCCAGATGAGACCAATGGCGTCTAACTGGCAGCTGGCTTCTCCCAGTGACCAACTGGATGTCCTTGGAAACCCTAGAATATCCAGTTCCAGAATTGCAGCAGACTGAGAGATCCGGACTCAAATTGATGCGCAATCCAGAAAAATCTACCTGGAGGCTTTAAGCCAGTTGCTATTCTCTGACACCTCAGTGGTTTATTAGGAGGACAGCAAAATCTTGGCAGGAGGGGAAATGAGAATAGTTCTTTTTATTTCTCTTGAACGTAGCCGCAACAGGTTCCTGATTCGGTCTTCCGCGAGAGAAGCTGGACTCCAGCGAGTCTGGCAGCTCCTTCTTAAAATGCCCTCTTTGCTTTCTGCCTCTGCTTGCAGCCAGCCACAATCTGAAGCTGCTTCCCATTAAGAAATGCCTGTGCACGTCGTCTATGGTTAAGGCCAGCTTTAACCACAGCATGCCCTGAGCAACGGTGGTTCCCGAGAGGTTCTCCAAGTCCTCCCAAACACAGCCAGGACAGAAACCCTAAAGCGTTGGTCACTTTCTGCACCCAGGAGGCAGAACTTCCCATGTGCAACCAGGACACAAACCGATCAAGAGTCCAGGGATCCTGGCTGTCCACCCAGGCTCTCCTTGCCTGGCCCAGGAGATGCCCTCATGAAGGCATTCTCACCGGGGGAAATTGCTATTGTGTGGACAGGCAAGAGTCCATCTTTAGAAGGTCTCGGCTGTCTTCGCTGTGGATTGCTTGGAAGAACCTGCTGGTTCAGATCCAAAGTTGCATCTTCAGGCTGCAATTTTGGAGACTCTTAGAAGCAGGATTGGAGCACGCATCCTGTGATCAACCCCCAACACTGGGCCTTGGAAGGAATCCAGCTTCTTCCTTGAACACTTCACTTAGCAGGTAAACAGAGCTCGTTTTATCAAGTCAAAACACATGAGCAACCTAAGGGGTTTAATCCAGCCATACTTAGACATTAGCAAGCCTCCCAAATTCCTAATTTGAAATGCCTGGAAAGCTCCATTCCAGCTGCAATGTAAAGTATTTCGGGTTCCCTCATATGCTCAGCCCGGTCCTTACTTAGCAAACTATTCTCTTCTCCCCCTGTTGTGTTCCTGTCGAGAGGGAGCGGTGCATGCAAAAGACAATGAAGAAATCAGTTGTCACTGCCACGCGAGTTAAAATGAGACTTAAATCAATCCGTTCTCAACAATGACTTTAATTATGCTTTTAACATGATTTCGCTGCTTCCTCTCCCCCCTCCCTCTCCTCTCCGTGTCCGACAGAGACGCGCTTCCCCACGCCACATCTGGGTGAACAATATCAGAAAAATTTACGATATCTTTCCCCCCTTCCTGTAATTACAGACACGCCACCCCAGGCTCAGTGTATCAAAACACTTGCTGAGCCACACACTTTTTCTCGGGTGAGGTTTGCGCAGACAGAAGCCATTCATGCTTCGAAAGGAAGGGAGGATGAGGAAAGGCAGGAGGAGGAGGAGGAAGGAAGGAAGGAAAGAATGGCGCATGTACGAACCACTCCAATAAGCCCAACTGGAATTAAAATATCTCTCAGATACTGGGATGGGCAGGTATTTTTGCTGATTAAGCAGAGGCCCTCAGCAGGACAGTGGCTCTTCAGACCCTGGAAAGTCAGGACCCCCTCGGCTTTCTACCCTTCTGTTCCCAAGAGGGTCTTGTGTACAAGGCTGCTTCCAGGCCACAAGGGCCAGGGGGCGCTTTTCTCACTGGAGAGGGAGCTCCAGATCAGGGGTTCCAAATGTTCGGGATCACCTTCCTTCTCTCTCTAACGTTCCTGACTGGATCAAGAGTGCTTCCAAGGAGGGCAGTGCACACCCTCCCCTTCCGAGCCTGCCTGGAGATGGAGACCCCTCGGCGTCCATACCTGGGGCTTTGAGCAATTGCTTGTAAACGCTCAGGAACGCGGCCTCAGCTTCCTTGGTCCGTTTGTTGAGAGCAACCACCTGAGGGAAACATAAAAACAAGAGCCCAGTTGAGAAACCAGGGAGGGGAAGGGCAGCCCTGGAATAAAAGCTGCCTCCACTTCGGAGAATCAGGAAGGAAAAGTTCCCTAAAATTAGGAAATACCCAGCCATATTTGCAACTGCAGATATTACCCTAGAAACCCAATCTCAACCTCAAGAAAGCTCTTGTAGATAGATCCCAACTCAGTAACTTGATCAACTGCTAGTGAAGTAAACTGGTGAAAGAAAACTAATGTAGGAAGAGAAGGGAAGGGAAGAAGGAAGGAAGGAAAAGGGAGAGAGGGAGGGAGAGAGGAAGGAAAGAAGGAAAGAAGGAAAGAAGGAAGGGAAAGTGAGGAGGAAGGAAGGAAGGAAGGAAAGAAGGAAGGGAAAGTGAGGAGGAAGGAAGGAAGGAAGGAAGGGGAGGGAGGAAAGGAAGGAAGGAAAGGGAGGAGGAAGGAGGAGGATGGAGGAGGAAGGAAGGAAGGAAGAAGGGAGGAAAGGAAGAAAGGAAAAGAAGGAAGGAGGAGGAGGAAGGAAGAAAGGAAAGAAGGAAGGTGAGAGGAAGGGAGGGAAGGAAGATAGGAAGGAATAAAAGGAAGGAAGGAAGGAGGAAGGAAGGAAGGATGGGTTCTCCCACCCCCAGCCCCTTAATCTTAAAAGGACCAAATAAAAGAGAGAGAGAGAGATTGCAAATCTTTCACCCAAGACTGAATTTAAATGGCTTGTCATTCAGAAGGGAAGCAGCAGGCATTTGCAATTCTCCAGTCACCAGAGTGAACTGCCTTCACTGCTTCCCTCCCCTTCCCGGTGGGGACTGCCTTACCTTGAGCGTTCAAGCATGTTTCTTGCCCTCTTTACACTTTCAGATGGAGCTGAAATGTTACCAACCAATTCGTGGTCGGTTGCTACAAACCCACAATCAGCCTGAAGCAGAAGCTTCTATCCTGGTTCAGTTGCAGTTACAAAATAGAGGAAGCAAGTGCTCCAATACCTCCTTTCTTGGGAACCCCAGAAATCGTGGCCCCAAATGGGGAGGGCAAACTAGGAGGAGAGATAACTCCATAGCTGGAGAAATGGGGGAAATGGTTGGATCGGAGGAGGGAAAGAATCCAGCCGTTGTGTTGATGCCAGAAGGTCCCAGACTTCCCTGTTGTTGCTCCGGGACTCTCACTTTGGAAGGTGCCCCTCAACAGCCTTGAGATTTCTCACACCTGTTCCAGAAACAGGACTAAGCCCACGAAGGAGAGGACTTCTCCTCATTGGCCCTTCTAAGGGGCTTAGATTCAGGGGTCTCCAACCTTGGCAACTGTACGGCTTGCGGACTTCAACCCCCAGAATTCCTCAGCTGGCCATACTGGGAGTTGAAGTCCACAAGTCGTACAGTTGCCAAGGTTGGAGACCCCTGGCTGAGATGCTGGAAGGACGGCTTGTGGGGGAGCAAGTAAACCCAAGAGACCTCAAGACTCCATCCTGGGAGTCCGGCTGAGCGGTCCAGGTGTTTCATCACCTGTCCAATGAGCCAAAGGGGAAAGGAGCCCTCGCAGAGGGAAAGCAGGGAACTAAGGAACCAACAAGGCTCTGATGCTTGCTCTGGCTTGACTCCCTGAACAAAGCGACGCTTCTCTGGCACATGCTCAGAGTTTGCTCAAGCCGGTTCTGGGAAATGCAGCCCAATGCCCCAAGAAGACGGTGGGTGCAGCCAGCCAGCCAAGGGAAGCTCTGAGAGGCTGGTCAAGCTGACAGGACCAGCAAGTGGGGTGAATGTAGCCCACTCCCCAAATATTCTGTCCTTGCTCCCTGGAATCTGAGCCCCCTCCCACCCTCCCAGCCTCCTCTGACTTTTAAACCTCGACATATCATTAACTTTTTCCTTCTCTGCGTGTTTCTCTCTTTCTGCCTTCCACGCACCCGACTCAAGGTGAGAGAAAACACAACTGCGCACTCCGCAACGACACAAGATTGATGAATTACATTTCTGCTCCGGGTCTTTTCCATGGCTGGTGATTTTCCAGCAAAGCAATTATCACCATAGAATACATAATGGCCTAATTAATTACTACTGTCAGACCGGCCTCTATGCTATGATTATACCTTATCAAGGCATCTCTCTCTCTCTCTCTTTCTCCCTCTCTCTCCCTCTCTCTCTCTCTCTCTCTCTCTCAACACTGAGAAGCAATAAACATTATTGCAATGGACAGATTTTTTAAAAGTTGCCTTCTGCCTCTGCCTCTCCTTCCTCCTGCCTTCTCTCTTTCTGTTGATATTTTGTCTGGGTTTATATGCAAACAGCTCAAAAATGCCTGTAAGTGTCATTATTCCCATTCAAGCTATAAAAGCAAAGAAGAGCTTAAGGAGAAATGGAGCAATGGCTGATTTAAAGGAGAAGAAGAGGAGAGGAAAAAAGAGTTTTAATAATTTACACAGCCAAAAGATGATGCTACTCCTGAACGAAAGGAAGTTGCTGCTGGCCATCCATTTTTGTCATCATACTTCCTGACAGATGCTGTGGCAAAGCTTTCCTTTCTATCCTCCCCCAGGATGTTCCTCTCGTTAGAACTTTTTCAACAAAGCCCATCTCTAGCCCTCGAAGATGGTCTGATGTTCTGAAACTGGGCACCCCATCCCTCGAGGAACTGTGGCCGGTCTCCCCGTATTTTTTCCCCCAAGTTAGCACTTTTGCATTGTTTTAATAATGGCTTTTTAGCATATGGCTGGTGTTGTTTTACGTTTGTAATTACTGCATTATGTAAATTATGCTTTTAATGGTTGTTTTTAATTAAGCTGTTTGTTTTGCATTCTTTTGACCATTAGACATTCGGTGGTGGAAGAGCAGGGGATAAATCCAAGAAATAAATATGCAAGGAAGCAGTTTTGGGGCTCTGAATTGGGAGAGAAAGCAGATTCTTGAAATTCAGTTAGCGGAGGATGAAGCAGCCCAGAACCTGGATATTTGAAATGGTCTCAGGATGTCACAGTGAGAGAGACAGAGAGGGTTTTTGAGGGGGTTCTTTGCCTTCCTTAATTTTTAACCTCAAAACTTTTTTTTCCTCAGTAACTGAGAAGTAGGAGAAATTAGCTGACCGAGCCATGATTCTTTTGACTTGCTCCTCCAGCATCAAGTCAATGGTTCATCTACATTTTCATGTAAGAAAACTTTTAATTTAGATATTTTCATCCCTTCAAGAAAAAGAGGAGGAGGAGGAGGAAGAGGAAGAGAGAGAGAGAAAAAGAAGTTTCAAATAATGACTGTAATAAATGAAGGTAATTAATTGTAGTTTGTTCCTTAACTGTCTAGTCAGCTTAATTTTACCTTTTCATCTAATAATGAGAAAATAATTTTTGTGCTCTGAGGGTTAATGATATGTAACTGCAAGAGCTGCTAATTGCATGTTGCAAACTATTCATCAGAATCCCCATCTGTGCTACTTGATTATGTTTGCTAAATTATTGCTTTGAATTATCTTTCATAAAGCAACTTTTGTAATTAGCAGGGCCCTGGCTCTGCTCTTTTTGCCATCTGAAAGGAAGAAAAAGAGAGAAGGTGGGGGGGAAAGCAAACCAAGAAAAAACACTTCGACCATTTCAATCTGTCGTCGTTCCATTTCCATCACTGGCAGCCTTTTGTCTTCCCTGGGATGGAAAAATTAAACTTGGGGTCTTATTTATCGAAATCAGGTAGGGGGACAACGTCTGTCTGCCTCTCCTGTCCACCTCCTGGGCAGAGGCTCTGCTATTCATCCGTTCATCTCACCCACCAGCACAAAAAAACCCTGCAGGAACCCCAGGTCTGCTAGCAATCCACAGAGCCATCAGGGTGGGTTGGGGGTACTGCCCCCTATTCTCAAGGCCTGGGGTCTGCATTGAAGGGGACAGTCTCAGGTAGATCCTATTTCTCCCGCAGATGTCCTTGGTTTGCAAAAGGGCTGGGGGAAACCTCTTTCTTCTCCTACCTTCCATTGGGTCACCACTTGGATTCCATTTCTACATTCTAAGCAATCCTATTCCTTGCCTACGCTCTACCTGGAGACACCCAAAACGAGATCTCCTGGGATACAGGTAAACCCCCAAGTGGCCTCAACAGCTCTGGGAGCTAACAACCAGAGTGCTAACGACCAGGTGACTGCAAAGAATATAAATCCTTCCATTCCCTACCAGTTAGTCAGAACTGAAGAAGCTTCTTGGTCGAGAAGTGAAATATTTTCAAAAGGAAAAACAAAAAAGTCCAATTGCCTTTTGGAAAAAGCACCTTGGGACAACCATGACCTGCGTGATGGAGAACCTCCACAGACATTTACTTCGAGATGTAGGGAGGACCCGGGAAAATCTAATGCCCTTCATTGATAGGGCACACAGTCCAAGGAAGAAGATCTTGGCCCAAGGCCCAAAGGCCTTACAAACTCTAACTGAAGGAGCCAATTCCAGAGATTGACCCACCTTCTAGCACCGATGAGGTTACCTAGTTGGGGAGTAAATATCTACGAGAAAACAGTCCCAGGAAAGGCTCAGATTGTTCCCAGTCACTAACCAGGATGAACAGAGTCAGGACTGCACCACAAAACCATGGACGACTTCTCTTTCTCCAAGCAAACCATTCTTGGCTCTTGTTGGCTATCTAAATCCATTTTGTCTTCTTCTCCCAGAAGAGCTACAGACTAAGCTGAACGCCAAATGTAGTTCATTCTTCATAAGAATGAAGCCGATTCATCCATTGTTTGGCTCAGCCATCTCTGATTTGCATTCTTTCCATACAGGAAAAGTGTTTTTCACTGGCCGGGTAGCTTCAAACTCTCAGCCCAATCTCTTCCTCTTAAGACATTCAGGGGGTAATTTCACAATGCAGATTCTGCTGATTATACAAAGTGGCCTTAAGGCTTAAGTAGATGAAATACAGGGGGGGGGAACCCCCATATCTACATCCTGTATATTTAATCTGCTTGAAATCCGTATTACAGTCCTTCAGAAACTTGATGCTTGAAATAATGAAAAAAATACAGTGGAAGTTGTAAGATCACAATACAAACGTCCTTCAACATACTCAGGGACACATTATCCGTTCGTTCCATTCTCTCCATAACTTCCTGGTGAGGAAGGTCGGGGTTGAGAGGAAGGGAGGCCCACAGCTCCAAATATCTGCAAATACCACAACTTTTTTTCCAAGTGCATAACAGACACACACGCTTTGCATTTTGAACAAGAGCTTCCGTTTTTCATTCCATTCGCACCCTCTCTCAATGCAGAGTCCCCAGTTTGGTTCACAAATTCTTCTACCCATGGTTAAAAAAACAAAAACAAAGGTACCTTGTTACTGGTCTCTTCTTACCTCAGCCTGGAAACTTTTTAAGACAGGAGCCACCATCTCTCGAACCTCCTGAAGGAAAGGGAGAAAGAAAAAAAGAAAGGATGAGAATTCTCTTGTTTGGACCTCTAAGGCATGGAGGTTCAAGGAATGGGGTTCAAAATTTGGCTCCTAACTCAAATTCCCAACTTAAACATTAAGTGTACAGTATTTGTGGCCATATTCAAGCATTAATTAGGAGGGGAGGAGGAAGAAGGAGAAGAAGAAGAAGGAGAAGAAGAAGAAGAAGAAGAAGAAGAAGAAGAAGAAGAAGAAGAAGAGAGGAGGAGGAGGAGGAGGAGGAGGAGGAGGAGGAGGAGGAGGAGGAGGAGGAGGAGGAGGAGGAAAAGGATTGACTTAAATATTTAAGTTTTGAGGAAAAGCAAGACACTCTACCTCTGGTACATTTCTTTTAAATTCCTGGCTGAGTTCAATTAAATGTTTGTGTGAATGTTCGCTTTCCTCCTGACGGGCAGCCAGTTCAGAAGCCACAGAATTCAGTTCCTTCTGGAACATAAGAAACAAAAAAAGGAAACATGAGAAATACAAGAATGTGAAATGCAATTATTTTCCTAAGCTATTCTCCAACGCTACCTTGAGCATCCAAAGGCAGGAAGTAGCAAACAACCATCAAGTCCTGTAGCCACCGATAACCTGCCAGAAAACCCGCCATTCCTTTTGGACCTTAAATCCCCTCAACTTCCACACCGGGACTTTCAAGTCAAGAGTAGACAAGGTACAGAATAGGACACAGCCAATTCTCCAGGAAAGGCCCCATATGTCTATGGATGCCCGTCACCCTGTCTACCAATGCCAGCATCTCAAAACAGCACATTCACAAAGGAAGAACAAATCCAGATCAGATCAGTTTGCATGTAAACAAATAAATACAGATGGGTGGGTCAAATTAATGAATCAATATTTTTAATAAGCAGATTTCTTTGGGTTGTTTTTTCCTTAGCAACTGTAAGGAAAACAGAAAATCGTGTCAAAATAGTAAGAGCACCATATTGCGGTCCACACTACCATCCGCTAAACGCATCGACCATGGAAGGAAGACGTCCAGATTGCAACTGATTTAGGTGTGTATCTTTTTTTTTTTTACTGTTTGTAAATAATCTTTTAAAAGAACTGGATGGCTTTTGAATTTCATGGGCTTTGGAGTGGGGCTTTGGGAGGAGGTTTTTGCTGGCTGGAGAATTCTGGGAGCTGAGGTCCACCCATCTTAAAGTGCCCAAGGTGGAGAAACACTGCTTGAAAGCAATTAGAGCATCATCAATTGTGAACTAAACGCATGGCTCTCCTTCCCAGGTCCTTCCTTCCTGCCCTGATCTTTCTGGGTCTTTGGAGGAAAAGCCAGATGGTTGTTTTCAAAGATGACAGAGCCCAGCCTCTCCCTTAGGGCAGAGATGCGGGAAAGGTGTTGCCATCTTTCTGATGCAAGGAAGACAGGAGCGCAAGACAGATAGATAGCGGCACAGCAGCGTCTCAGTAGACAGGCCCATTTCCAGGAGCCATCAATCATTTTCCTACAGAATATGTAAATTCCAGATGCTAAAGATGTACGGGGTCCGTTACCAGGGGGTGTCGATTGCATGCCCAAGTCGCCCAACGAAGCTCCTTTTGGTCTCCGGTGAACTGGAAGGATGGTGAGCTTTCTGCCTTTTATTGGATCGTGTAAATGTTTCCCGCTGGATATAAAGGGGAGCAGAGCAGATAAAAAAAATATGAGCCAGGAGAGGAGGAAAAGAGAGAGGGGAGAGGGACAGAGGGGGGAGGGAGGGAGAGAAAGAGAGAGATGGAGAGAAAGCAGGGAGCCAGACCTGGCAATTGGCTGTGTTTTAGGAGCTTTAGGGCACAATCTGCAAAGAGTCGAACCTGGGTTCAGAGATGCCGTTTTCACCTGTTTCAGGGTATAAGATGGGAGGCAAAGGGCAGCCCCAGGGGTTAGGCTCCCAGGGGCTCAATCAGCTACGAGTTCTTGCCTCATCAACAAAACCGCCGGGGTTGCTTGTACCAGGAAGAACCAGTGCAAGTGGGGTGGCAGCAGTGCCCTTCCACCAGAGAATGCTTCGCAGCATCTCTGCACGAGTCCCTGGCCTGGAGTGGCCTCCTTCCCAAAAGCCAATACATAGAGAGCATAGAGTCCAGGCAGATAGAAAAAGAAGATGATGAGGCGGATAGCAGTGGTGGAGGAAGGAAGGAGGTGGAAGAAGAGAAGAAGAAGGGAAAGGAGGGAAGGAAGAAGAGGAGTGGTGCAGAAGAAAAACAGATGGAGGAGAAGGACTACTCTTTTGTGAAACAACCTATAGCAGCCGCTCAAAATTCGGCCTCCCTCCCAATTTCAGGTGATGGAGTGGACAAACAGGCTAAGCTGGGAGCCTCCAGTGGCCCAACTTCTAAACTGACTGGCCTCTGGGTTTTAAGCCGAAAGAACAACTAACTGGGATGAACAGTTAACCTGGATGAGCAAACTTAGTCATTAGCCCTCAGGAGTCACCAGCAGATCCTAAAAGCCTTCGATAGCACGGTTTGCCCCCCTCCCCATCCCCTCTTCCGGCCTGTGCCTCCCACCTCTCCAGACCCCTCTCTTCCCCGAGAACAAGCATCTTGCACGCCTCTGAAAACCGCTGTCCTTCCGTCTTGAGATGCCAGTACAATAATTTCCATCAAGCATCCGAAGCCAGAGATTCCATTTTAGATTAGGGGAGATGACAGCCAGAATGGGGGGAGGAGGGAAACCATCTCAAAAGGGCTTTGTTGCCAGGAGGGGCCCAAAAAGGAGGCGACTAGGGGGCTGAACACATTTAAGGTTTAGCCCGGGAAAAATGAACGGAACTGCCAGATAAATAGATAAAATAAATAGATAAATAAATAGATCTAGGAATAGAAAATACAATTCCTGTACCTAATGGCAATCAGTCTGGAACCCACATTACCTATCTGATATTAACACAGTTGAGAAAGTCCAGAAATATTTCACAAGAAGAGTTCTCCACTCCTCTACTCGTTGCAGAATACCTTATGCCACCAGACTTGAAACTCTAGACCTAGAAAACCTAGAACTATGCCATCTTCGGTCCGATCTAAGTACAGTATATAAAATTATACATTGCAATGTCCTACCGGTCAATGAATACTTCAGCTTCAACCATAACAATACAAGAGCAAACAATAGATACAAAGTCAAGGTTAACTGCACCAAACTTGATTGCAGGAAATATGACTTCAGCAACAGAGTGGTTAATGTCTGGAATACTCTGACTCTGTGGTTCCTTCCCCAAACCCCCAAAACTTTAACCTTAGACTGTCTACTGTTGACCTCACCCCTTTCCTAAGAGGTCTGTAGGGGGCGTGCATAAGCGCACCAACGTGCTTACCGTCCCTGTCCTATTGTTTCTTTTATTGTTTCTTTTATTGTTCTTTTATTTTTCTTATATGTATTCATTTCATGTATTCATAACTATGTTTACCCTTATACTTATTATCTTGTAAGCGATTGACAAATCAAATAAATAATACAGAAATAAATAAATAAAAATGGCAATGGCCATGGCCATGTTCATGTTCATTCATCCTCCAGCCTGACCCAAAACTTCAAGCATGGTTGCAGACCGGCTGAAAGCCTCAACTCCAAAGCAAACCCAACAAGTTGCCTCAAGTCAAGGAGATGTTTCTTCCCACCGAGATAAAGAGGGAGAGAGGAGCAACTAGGTGGCTGTAGTCACCTAGATTGGTTGATTACCTGGAGGCAGGTGATGGAGCTTTGCTGATGGTCTCCTGCCCAGGTCAAAGGTTGGCCAACCCAAGTCCAAAAATTCCCACAGGGCTGAGCTTGTGCGGCTGGCTTTCGACCCAGAGCAGGGAAGTCCAACCTTGGCCATTTTAAAGTCCTGCGGACTCCCACTTCCAGAATTCCCCAGCCGTCCGTGTCCAGGGGTGGAGGGCTGAGTGGACAAATGCCCAGCTCATTCCATGCCCTTCCACTGCCGGTGGATGCCAGTTGGAGACAGGAAAGCTGTCCTGTGGAAGAGACGGTCAAGAGGCCAAAGATCCTGGATCAGATCTGATGAAATCTCGCTCGGGTGCAAGTCAGGCAGAAGGGACGGCAGTGCAATTTTGGGGAAGGGCCTGTTTGGAAGAAGGTGCTTTTGGAGGGGGAAGGAGACCCATGTGGCTCACCCAATCTTTACCCAACCCACCTTTTGCAAAGGGGCTGGACTAAAACTCCGCCAAAAAAGGCCATTTCCACCCACCCCTCCTGGAGAAGTTCTATTCCTTTGGTTCAACTCCAAAGGAGCCCCTTCCTCACTCCCTGCTCAGACCCACTCCCCAAATGGGGGTCTCCTCTCTGCCCCAAATAGTCCCTTGGAGAGGGCCACCGGCAACTGCTTCCCCACACCGCCGGGGAGGGCTCCAATCACAGATGCACAGAGGGGAGAAGACAATACCAAATTCGAGTCCTCAAAAGATATGCAAATCGGCTAATCAAGCAGACTATTATTGCAGATCCCGGCAGCAACAATCCTGCGAGATAAGTGATCAACCACTAATATCCAATTGTGCGCCGGCGTTACTCCTAGACCCGTGTGTGTGCATGTGTGTGTCTGTGTGTGTGTGTGTGTGTGTGTGTGTAAAAAAGCATTTCTAATTACAGCAAAATTGTCCTCTCCCCCTGAAAACATTTCATCAGCTCCCCCACCCCATCAAGTTGGGGGAAAAATAAATCTGTCAGCAATAAGGATGGTGGATATTTTGTTTTCCCCATCTGGGGAGGGAGGGGGAAGAACCTCCCTGGGGAAGGGGCACAAACGGAAGGCAGCAAAACCTAACAGGATGAGAGAAAGGGCTTTGTACATTTCAGAGATGTGTAACAAAAGCTGGGTTTCTAGTCCTCAGGGTTGAGCCCCGAAGGAAGATTAGCAAAGTAGGCAAGCTGAACGAATGCCAGACTAAGTCTCCCCTTTGCACTAGGAGAAAAACTTGAATGGAATGGAAGCTGGAAGGGACCTTGGAGGTCTTCTAGTCCAACCCCTTTCTCAAGGAGGAGACCCTTTACCATTTCAGACGAGTGGCTGTCCAATCTCTTCTTAAAAGCCTCCAGTGATGGAGCACCCACAACTTCTGGTGGCAAGCAGTTCTCCTGGTCAATTGTCCTCCCTGTTAGGAAGTTTCTCCTTAATTCAAGGTTGCTTCTCTCCTTGATGGATTTCCATCCGTTGCTTCTTGTCCTGACCTAACAGCAACCTAGAAGCAGGCTTGAATTCAGAAGTATAACCATAATTCTGCTCTGGTCTGCAGGACTTGTGATAACAGGAAATTGGACCTAATCGGAAATCCCTTGCAAAACTTTCCACTTCTATCTTCTCCATAAAAAGCCCAATCAGAGACTGGCAGCTTTCCCAAAAGTTAATCTGAGTGGCAGGATCCTCTCCTGAAAATAACATATGCCGCCACTCCCCCCCCCCCAAAAAAAGAAACCCCGCCATTTGAATGTGTCTCTGGCTCTGGCTATAACTTCGTCAGCTGCAATTTAACTGCCAATTTAGGCAGGAAAGCTCATAATTAGAGTAAAAGAATGAATGCTCTCTGGTTATTGATAGACCGAAAATCCGAGTTTCCCCAGAGCCTGACGACGTTGTTAACCCCTTCTTGCTTTGGCATCGGAGATCGAGGCAGATCCCCGATCTGTAGGAGAAGAAAAGAGGCCAGAAGGTGCCAGAAAGAGATCTCCTTAACACTGGATCGACTGGACGGAGGGACCTTTTCCTCGGGAGCTTTGGAGAAGGAACCATCTCTTGCCACTGGGCAAAACTCGAGAAGGGAAATTGCTGACGGTGCCCGCTGGGTTCTGGGAATGCCAAGGCTGGTCAGACCAGGAGGAGCCATGCCTGCTGGCGGGTCTCAAGGTAAGAGCGGACATCGGTTTCCTGCCTCTGGTGGGGAGAGGCAGCGTGGGGGCTTTTAAGCGGCAGGAGGAAGACGCCACAGGGCCCCAGCCATTATACACTTTTATTGATGCTGTTCTGGAGAAAGCTAATCAATATATTAGATTTCCCCCAGAAAGAAAAACAGCAGTCGCCGGAGAGTTTTCCAACCGGAGGAGTTTGCAATGGCACAGGCTGGAGTGATCGCCCAGCCCACCCCCTGGCTTTCCTGGCTGCCTGCGGGTGCCAACAGCTTGCCAAAGAAGAAGAGGAGGAGGAGGAGGAGGAGGAGGGCTGCAAATTTTTAATCAGCGTAAAAAGCTTTGGGTCAATGGCACTACGCCTGATGACCTGGACAGGTTGCTTGGATTTTAAAGGAAGAGGGGAATGAAGTCACCACCAAGGTTGGAGAGGCCTCTGAGGCGGCAGAAGACAAAGGGCCTCTTAGGACTGCAATGGGGCATCTGGAGATACCATAAGACCACCACGAAGGTGGAGAAAGCTGGTTTTTTTTAGAGCTCTGTTTCTCAACTTAGGCATTGGTGGGTGGACTTCAACTCCCAGAATTCCCCAGCCTGGCGGGTATTCTGGAAGTTGAAGTCCATCCATCTTCAAGTTGCCCAG
This sequence comes from Naja naja, assembly GCA_009733165.1. Classification (NCBI taxonomy): domain Eukaryota; kingdom Metazoa; phylum Chordata; class Lepidosauria; order Squamata; family Elapidae; genus Naja; species Naja naja. Next base: position 1,411,714 of record CM019165.1, read on the forward strand.
GCTGAGGACACTGATTCAAAGCCTCGGTTAGACCAACCCGCTGAGCTCCAGAAACCATAGAGTCTGTTCTTTAGGGAAGCCAGACCCTGGGAATTCTGGGAGTTGAAGTCCACCCATCTTCAAGTGGCCCAGTTGAGAAGCCCTGCCTTAGAGAAACAACAGATCTCCTCCTAAGACTTCAAAATAGCTTTCCAAGATCTGCTGGGGAGTCTCACTGTTGACCCAAAGTGGGGGATCCTGGGAGCTGGCATTGGAGAAAGCATTTGAGAATGTCAGCTGGGGGATTCTGGGAGTTGAAGTCCACCCATCGGAAAAGTTCCCGAAGTTGGCAACTCCTGTTCTGGAGACTGGGGAGGGAGGACGATTTCCCAAAGTTTATCTAAAACCACATCAAATCTAACCCAACCATCCGTAAGGCAATGACACAAGCATGGAGTGAGCAGAGTTCTGTCGAGAAGGCAATGTTGATCCAAGACTGTAAAGGTGGTTTAGGGAAACCCGAGAAACAAAAGAGAAGATTTGGGGTGGGGAATCACACAGGCACAGAACCTGAGATCGTTTCCTCTCTGGGCATGGGGGGGGGGCCTTGCATTGCATCTAATTGCAATCAAGAGCAGGCATCTAACGCAAGTGACAGGCTCAGCAAAAAAGAAAAGAGAAAGAAATAAATTTTGCTGCTGAGAGGGGCAAAATCTTTGTCTAAAAATAATCAGCCATTCCACACGCCACCGGTTGTTGTTGTTGTTGGGTTTGATTCCCCCTCCCTCCGTCTCTCCCTTTTTGCTAGAATGGTAATCGATGCTGGAGGCTTTGAATTCCATCAATTTATAGATCTGCCCCAACTCTGCGCCTGCCTGCCTGCCTGCCTGCCTGCCGATTGTCTGCTGGGGTTGGTGGAAAGGGAGTGAGCAGGGAGGCAGGAAGGCCGCAGATGCACACACACAACACACACACACACACACACACTCACACACTCACGCACACACACACACACTGTGTGGTTCAGAGAAGCTCAGGGACCTTCTGTGAATTCCTCCATCCCTTCTCAAACATCCTCCATCAGCCTAAGGCTCAAACCTGCCCATCAACCCTTGGCGCACAGGTACATATAATTTATACACGCCACGCCATGCACAAGTACCATCCCGGCAGAATTCTCCTGGCATGTTTGCATGCGTGAGAGAATGGATACAGAGCATCCCGACTGATGCACACAAACTGGCAGGCAGGTAGGTAGGTATATCTGCGCGGAGAGAAAGGGGATGTGGGGGAGGGGGAGAGGCAGAAAATGGATGGAGAGAAGGAAAAACGGTCCCTGGAGAGACTCTCAGCAGTTAAAGATTAGCCCGAGCTTTCTGAGACGCCAAATTTTTTTGAGGGTTATCGATCAATAAATCAAATCAGCGTCCAATCAATCGCCCAATCAGGAGCGTCTCGCCGATGCATTACTGCTGGCGCCTTCGAACCCGGCCCGGCCTTTGGTGCCTTTCATCAAAACAGAGCTGGGCTGGCACGGGGCCAGCTCCCACCCTCTGCCTCCACAGACTTGGTGGCGCAGCAGCCTGGCGCAAGAACAATAAATTTCTCATCTAACAGCCGATCAAGAAACAAGGTGAACATCTGTTTTGCTGCAACGGAGACGCGTGCCGCACTTCTGGGGGGGGCCGCAAACCAGCTTCGGAGCGCGCCCCCCCAAGACTGCTTCTCACTGCTAGGGGCGTGCAGGGCTCTCCGCGCAAGCAGGGGGCATTTACACACCTCTGTGTGTGTGTGTGTGTGCATTTGCACTGCCATAGGGGCAAGAGGGTACCCACTTATTAATCGAGGAAGGAAAGAGTTGCCCCTTGCCCAAGCCATCTCTCTCTGCCCACATTCCCCACTGCAAAAGGAAAAGAGGGAGAAATGGCCAAGTGTCCAGTCAATAATAAAAGCTGCCCAGGGATGGAGGCGGTTTTATGATGCCCATTAAATAGCTCTGTAACTCCATTAAAAGCTGTTTATCCCCTCTGACTGTTGCCAAGTATTTCTCCTCACCCATAAACGGGGGAGGGGGAGGCTGGATCATCCAGGAGGCTACCCAGCCCACAGCAAGGATGGCCCAACTGCACGAAGGAGGCCTCTTCAGTCCCACAGCCCCCTCCCCAGAATGGCCTGAGGAGCTTCCGCAACCCAGCAACGAGAGACGGGGAAAGGGGACCACCGCTGGTCCTTAATAGGCGAGCCTCAAGGATAGCCTGCTCCTGCCCCTGGAGGTTCTGCTGGGCTGCTGAGGGGAAGAACCAATCGACTGGCTTCTCTCCCACCCTATTTTGGGGTCACTGAGTTCCTGGGGCAAAAAGGAAGCCAGGTTCTGATTTTGAGGAATCGTAAAAACCTCACAATGATAGATGAACTTCCCTTGCCTCTTAATTGGGGGGGGGATGCTTTGGCTGCAGGGGGAGGGTGGGTTGATGTGGGAGATGTAAAAGGGGTACAATGGGGCCCCCTTAAAAAGAGAGGGGGAACTGGCCAAACCCCCTGGATGTGGTGGCCTTGCCTTGTCCCTTCCCACTTCTCTCCCTTCCTCATACACCTCCCCCCCCCCGCAGCCCTCAATTCTTCCAATTCACAGTGCATTTTGAGACACATTGCTTCCCTTGGGGGGGGGGGACAACGGGGGGAGGCATTCATCTCTTTATGGCAAGGCTGCTCTGAGTCCAGGGACTCGCTTTCAACCCCGCCATCTGCCAAGCATCAGATCAAAATCTGAGTTAGATTCCATTAAACGCAAGTCTCTCTTTCTTCCTTTCTTGCCTCTCCCCCTCCAGCACCCACCCACACCCCCATTAAAAAAGAAAGAGAAAAGAAAAAAGAAATACTCGTTTTATCTGGAATCTGCCCTGAATGGGAGTCATTCTTTCTCTCTCCCTCTCTCTTTGCATGCTTGTTGCTTTCCCCAACCCAGGGAAGCAGCACGGAAAGCAAATAAGGAAAGACGGAGCAGGCAGCCTTGAACCAGAGATGCTGAGGGTCAATGCCAAAGCCAACAGAACCACTTCTCTGGCCAGGTCAAGCCTTCCTGGGCCCACCAGGATCACCACCTTTTGCCCAAAAGAAGCTCCAATCGCCACTCCCTAACCTGCCTCTTTCCCCCAGCTTGGACAATCCGTCTGGAAGGCTGCAGCTGAGGAGGTGCAAACGTTGGCGAGAACCCTCAGTGGTCCACCTGACCTGGAATCGTACAAGCATTGCTCTGTGCATAAACTGCACTTTAGGAGTCTGGGGGATCTCAACTGCACCCCTGAGGCTCCTTCGGTTGATGGAGTGGTTCCTAAGAAGCTGCGTTGCCCAGAGATGTACTCCATCTATACGCAGGGTGTATATCCTCAAAGAGGATGGGTTCCACCATGCATAGAGTGGATACTCTTACATAAAGAAACTTGGCATTACATGTCCCATCGTGACCTCTGTTGACTCCCCCTGGCTCACAGGAGGACCCAGTGCTCGTCGGTTCAAGCACTGTGCATGCCAAGACAGGCCAGCCTTGGGCCTGGTCACTTCCGGCGAACAAGCCTCGTGGGACAGAGACTAAAAGACAAGCTTCTCTTCTCCACAGCTTTCTAACAATGGCTGTGCATGATGGGGGTTGCATCTCAACGGGTGCCAAGTTGGCGACTGCTGGCCTCAAAGCCTGGTTTAGAGACTGGGTCCCAATAGTTTAATCGTGGTATGTATCATAACATACGAAGCTAATCCATACTTTACAGTCATAATCGATAGGTGGACAGAAGAAGAGATTGGAGAACCAGATTTGTCTGAAACAGTGCAGCTCTCCTGCTTGAGCAGGGGGGGGGGGTTGGACTAGAAGACCTCCAAAGTCCCTTCCAACTCTTTTGTTATTCTGCATTTCAGCTAAGGGTGAGTCCTTGGGCATGTGTATTTCCCACCCCAGTTCGATGGTTTGGGGAAGGAAGAGCAAAACTCTTGCATTGATTAGGACTGTCCATTGTTCGCCCCCAGTGAATAAGTAAATATCTTTTAAATCCAAGGAGAAGGATATCAAAATAAGACCGGATGCTGTCCAATCCCCTATGAGGGGGAAGGGGCTTAAATAAATGTAAAAAGAGACAATTGGATGGCTTTTGCTAAAGGATGGGGAGGAAAGAGACCGACCGGCAGCCCCGGGAGAAGGAAATCTGGAGTGATCCAATTCCCTTTGTGGTACAGTAAATAATTCTTTATTACACTTTGATGTATCTTTCCCCTAATGACTTTTAAGGGCAACACAATAAAATTTAAAAAAAAAAGGAGAGGGGAAGCAGGGCTGCAAGGAACAAATGCTTAATATTCAATAAAAGTGTCAATTTCACAGAGAGAGGCCAATGGGCCTCTATTGAGGAATTGGTAAATTTCCTTGGAGAAAAGTAAGTGCATTTTAGCCTTCAAGGGGTCCCCAGCGAAATGGAAATGGAATGTGATTTGTGATAAAACTCAGCTGCTCCATAAAAGACATTAAATAAATGTTGCTCTTTCACTTGCGAGATACGGAATTGATTGCATTATAGACCTGCTCCAAAGACGCGCAGTTTCTCCCCCCTCCCCACAAGGGATCTGGCTGGTCGGACCACAGCTTAGAAGCCGGGGGAGCAGAGGCGATTTAGATGACATCTTAACTCACCGGCTAATGGCGGCCACCAATTTGGAGGTGGAGAAGAAACGGCTTTGTGCCTCTGACTTATTATTTCCTTTGACACCAGAGCCGCTGGCAGAGTCCTCGGTGCCGGGAAGGGGTTCGGCAACCCACACAGAGGGGATCAGATCTGCAAGCCGGGGCCAAAAGATCACAAGACATGAGGGGCCCTTGGTGCTCTCTGAATTTGCTTGTTTCCTTGCAGATGTTTCATGACTCTAAGTATTTAGGTCATGAAATGCCTGCAAGAAAACAACCAAGCAACTTTGCCAGGGATGATGGTTTAAAAACACAATATTTTTCCCTGGTCCCAAGTAAAAGATTCCCATAGAGGAAAGAGCAATGCCGGAAGGGATGATCTCATCGTGCTCACCGCTAGAACCACAAACTCCCAGGGGTATTTCTATCCAGGTTCAAATGTCCCAACTTGGATGACATCTTGAAATGCAGCTTTCCTGTCTTATGAAGGGGGGGGAAGCTATTTTTCCCAATTCCGGGAAAGCTTACAAAGCTTTGGGCTGGCAGAAGAGACGCTAAGCAGATTGTATCAAATTCAATTTCCCCTAATCTCCTCCTGATCAGACTCTACCGATGGGCTGTCCCAGTCCTTGGGCACAATTTGAGTTTGAGTGACATACTTGGGCCACCTTCCAAAAATTGCGGGGAAACAGGGCAAAACCTTGGCGCCAAGCTATATACGTTCAGATTGATTTAATAGTTCAGTAGGATTAATTGGATTATTCCACAGCCACGGATTTCAGCATTGTCTCCTTTATGTCACAATAAAATCTGACCTGCCATTCAGAGGCTTCGGATTATGCCCTTCTTAAAACCAAGGGAGGGGCGTGCAATAGGACAGAACCCAGCAGATAACTTTATTGGGTCACTCAGTCCATGCCCCGTTGCCTCTCCTCTTGCCTCTGAGTTGGCTAAAGTTGTCCCAAAAGTGCTTTTCCAAAAGGCAAGAGGCCTTTCTTGGGTTTTTTTGAAAATGTTTTGCTTCTCATCCAAAACCGAAGAAGTTTCTTGGATGAGAAGCGAAAGGTTTTCAAGGAAAAGAAACCCAAGAAAGTCCAGCTGCCTTTTGAGAAAAGCACCTTTGGGACAAGCGTGACCTGGAGGATTGAAAGTCTCCAGAGACACTTGGCTGAAGTTATTCTTGGCCCAACACGAAGCCGCGAACCGCCCAGCAGGAGATGCATCATATTGCATTAGCAATTTGGACGGTTATTAGCCCTTTCCCCATCCGATCAGATTAATATTTTTCACTGATACAATACAGGCAGTCCTCCCGGATTAGCAACTTTCCAATCACATTAGTGCCAACAAATACAAATATGATACAGGAGCGATACGACAGGCCGGGATGGAAGGCCTCTTAACGCAAGATGACAGCTAGGGGAGAGTTGGAAGTTGCTGCGGTCCCAGGTGGGTGAAGGATGCGCCTTACGACAAATGCCAATGTGGCATCACCACGAAACGGCAAATGCCCTTCTTGTCGAAGCTTCAGGTGGGGAAATGAGACCCCTAGCCTTACTCAGAAAGGGGGAGCTTTTCCATTTGCACCATTAGAAGACCTTAACCAGGATGGGCTTCAAGGTGAGATAATTAGCAGTGACAAGTGTCATTGGTTTATTTTATTGAAAAAGCTACTGGCTTACTTTCTCTGGTCTGGGACGTAATATTTGCATGGATCTCTAATGATTACAGTTTATTCAATAAGCCTCAGTTAAACCAACCACAGTTTAGTGCAAGATATGAATTCAGCCTGCTTGTCCCCACTCGCTTAAAGGAAATGTAAAACAATCAATAAAAAAAGCCTATAGTATTTAAGCTGTATTCTAGTTGATAAAATACTTTTACATTCCAACATGTCACAAGACGAAGGAGAGAAACCAAGCCTAAAAATGAAAATAAGCTGGGAATATAATCTTTTTTTGCACACCCACACTACTTTTTGTACACCGACACCTCCCTGTGCAAGGAGCAATCTTAGGAAGGTTGAAGCTCGGAGCGAGGGAATCACCAACCAGCTCAATTCTTGAACAGCCTGACACAAAACGAGCCAGAATGGTTAGCAGCCTTACATTTATGCTGGGAAATTCTGTTTTTCTGCTAGCCACCAAGAAGAAAAGGAAAAGAAAAGACTGTTCTGCTAAATTTTGCATGGAGTTGGCATCCTATATCCCCTAAAATAATACAAAAACATACATACATGCATAATGGGGAATGCAGCTTTTTCCTGAAACGGCAGGAATTGCATTGGTGTTAATAAAGATAAATCCCCAAGTAGCTGTTGGGAAATAGCACAGCCTGTTCTCAGCTGCACAAGTTCACTCAAGAAAGCCAGACAAGAAGCAACGGATGGAAACGGATCAAGGAGACAAGCAGCCCAGAACTGAGGGGGGATTCCCTGATCAGGGGAACAGAAGTTGCCACCAGGAGTTGTGGCTGCTCTGTCACTGGAGGCTTCTAAGAAAAGATTGGACAGCCACTTTTTGGAAATGGTTACAGGGTTTCCTGTCTGAGCAGGGGGTTGGACTAGAAGACCTCCGAGGTCCCTTCCAAGTCTGTTCTTTTGTTATTCTATTATTCTTTGCTGGAGTTGAATCCCACAGTCTAGGAAAAGCTAGTCTAAATCCTGACTTTACATATCGCTTAAGATACACTGTGGTTTCTTGGGTTGGCTTAGTATGAGCCACAAGACCTGTTATTGTTTGCAGATCGGCTTATAACTTGGCGCTTTCCACGCTGTGGTTGAATTTAGCATGGTTTATGGTTAACCACAGCTGGGTAGATTCACACAACCATGGTGGAAAGACACAAGCCACGATGTACAGACAAACAACACACAAAGCCAAAATAAATCCACACAAGGGTTCAAGCTGGCGTGAAGCTTAGCTTGACAATGCTTATCAAAAGGTGTCGCTTCATCATTGCTGCAAGGAGGATATCTTGGCTGCCCGCGAATTGGGCCCAATAGGTTGCCCCAGGCACAGCAGGATAAAATGTTGGCTTGGCAAGTGAGGGTCAGCACTTGGCCAAGAAGACGGTGATGAAGGGACTCAAGGAGTGGCAGGTGTCACCGCCCGAGGAGAACCTTTGCGAACTTGCTGGCTGCTTCGCACCAACTGTTTCTGAAGCCCACGTCAACACTGGGGAATGTTTGGCAAAACCCCCGCTTGCAAATTGTGTTAGGCGGGATTTATAGGCCAGGGCAGTGGAGATTGTACTAGGCGCCCTTTCGGTGTCGTCTGATGACTTAATTGTTCCATCGCTGTGAACTTTCAGGCACGTGCAGTCTCTCAATGATGTTAGGGGTTTTTTAAATAAAATTTGTAGGAGGTTGCCTCTCTGTCCCACCCAGGCACCCAGGCAAGCACCCAGACCGAGGCTGAATGGAGCCTTGGATGTCCATCTTGCTGAAAAAAGGACAGGCCACTATCTGGAGGCATCACATGAAGGGTCCATTCCAGAGGGCTATTCCCGTCCACCCCCCAATCCTGTCCTCCCTCTCATGCCCCCTGAGGATCAAGGCTGGAGAGAATCTCTTTGAGATGCCCAAGAAATGGAGTTTGCCATGAGCAAAGTGGCAGAGACGCAGAAAGGGGAAGGAGAGCACTTCCAAAGGTCTAAAGCAGGGGTCCCCAAACTTGGCAACTTTAAGACTTGTGGACTTCAACTCCCAGAATTCTGGTCTAAAGGTAGAAAGGGAGAACATTCTCTTATGTGAGCTCTGTATTTATGTGTCAGTTCCAAAGTTTAAAACTTAAACCGTTTCCCATGGCCCTTCTGAGTGAATGGACTCGTTGCTGTTCGATTCCTAGCTTTGAAATTGATGTGGACCTACCATATTAGGCCATGAAACTGCTGCACTTCTTCCAAAGATCTAAAGGCAGTAAGAGAGAACATGGTCTTATGTAACACAGCAAACTCTGCATTTATATGTCAGTTCCAAAGTTTAAAACCTAAACCAGGATTTCTCCACCTTTTCTGCTTGAAAATGGGTGGACTTCAACTCCCAGCATTCCCCAGCTGACATTCTCAAATGCAAAGCTGGCTGGGGAATGCTGGGAGTTGAAGTCCACCCATCTTTAAGCGGCCAAGGTAGAGAAACACTGACAAACCATTTCCCACGACCCTTCTGAGTTAATGGACTCTTTGTCGTTCAATTCCTATCTTTGAAATTGATACAACCCTACCTACCATATTAGGCACTGAAAGCACTGCTTTGAGCAAGGCTGCATCCGGCCACTCTGGCTTTAGCTCTTCTAGTAGCTGTAATTTATGCCTCCACTCCATGCTGGTCAATTTCTGTGACATCTGCTCTTGAGCAGAGAGATCCTTTCATCTGCAACAAAACTAGCTTCCAGGGCCAGAATCCTAGGAAATTAGGAATCTGGTCCGCCACCCCCCGTATATCACTTTGAGATATATACCATATTAGCCAAAAGAACTGAATTATATTGCATTCATGATGCAATTAAACACTTCACTAGGAATCAATGTAAAACCGATGAGGCCTGAAAGTACTGCATATGGCTTAGAACATTATAAAACATTACCTTCACTCAAATCCTTTTCAGTAGCAATTTAAATCTTCTTACAGTTCCTGCTGCCAATGGTAAACCGTCTCCTGATTCATAACAGCACAAGGGGAACGGAGGAATTTAAAAAAGGGGAGGGGGGAGGGGGCCCAGAGATTTATTCAACTACTAAATTACCCATGAAACTGGAATAGCTGACAGTAGTAATCTGAATTATTATTAGGCCTGGCAAATCATCTGCATTAGCCAATTTAAAACTGCAGCTCACGGGTAGAAGCCAGTTAATACGGTCAGTGTTAAAAGGACGAGGGTTGGTCTCCATTTGATTGCTGAAAAGGTTTAAAAGGTCAAGAGATAAAAATTACAGGCAGGGGCAAACATGGAGTCCAGATTTAGAATTTCTTGGCAGCAGTCACTTTCTTCTCTGGCCAGCTTCTGGGCTTTTGAGGCTATGAAGCTTAAATGACTTGTTTCCAGAAGATGGGGTCTTGCTGATATATTTTTTAATAAAAATTCCATGCCAAAGAGACACCATCATTTCTGCTCTTTTTCATGTCTGCTCCACAACGTCAGGACCCAGCCTGAGACTTGGGAAATGGGAGGCACAATCCAATCTGGGCCAGTCACTGGGACCGGAGGTTTAGTTTTCCGAGCTGGAGCCCGCCCTCAGCAGAACGTATGACATCCACCTCCATGCTTGGAGAAGGGTCTGCAACCCATCTGCAGCCCAGGATTTGAGGGGTTTCCCGTGGATTCCAGATGGAGGTCTATGCAGGTGAAGGAAAGTTGGGGATAGGCAAGGTAGGGTCCAACTTGAATGTGCATGGGAAGACAAAAAGAGGTCACCAGGAGGAACCTTCTCTGGCTGAGAGGGAAGAGGGATAGCATAAGAACAGGCCACCTGGGTTGCCTGCAGAAACTCTCAAGTCCAACTATCTGCTCCAGTGTGAAGATCTACCTAGAAAAATGCCACCTTGCCACAGAGGGCCAAGCAATTGGTGGCAAGGACCGGCATGAAGTTTGCCTTCCACCAGGAAATCCTGATTCGGGTCCCCGCTCAACCATGGAGCTCCCAAGGTGATTCTGGGCCAGTCACATTGCTTGATGGTGGGGATCAACTGAAGGGAGTCCCCCTGCTGCTTAGAGCCCCCTCCCCCAGCATTGCTAACCCTGCCTGAACCAAGTTAGAGGAATGGATCACTGCTCTGCTTCATCTCAACCAACTTGCTACCTTCTTTGGTAACGGTTCCGTCATCACCTCACCCAGGTGAGAAAGCTCCCACCAGCCAGACTTCCCTGCCCCAGACCAAATCTTTTGTCAAGAGGGAAGGCGGGTCGCATGTTCATAGCTTTCATTCCACTGATGTGCTCCCTCCAGGTCAAAATGCAAGCCTCCCCTTGTCTTCGACCAACCACCGGTCCAACAACCCCTCTCAACATCCCTTCTCTAAGCATCTCTTCATTGGCTACCAATTCAGAGTCAAACCAAGCCCCTTCTTTGCAAGTAATTCTCCACCATCCAGGTATTTGTTGGCATTGGTAACCCAGAGATATTTCTTTAAAAGCCAGGGAGACCATCTGAGAACAATGGGCAGATACGGGAAGAACAATTCTCCTGCCATAAATTACGGCGGCGAGGAAAGCAGCAGGGAGCCTCATCACATTAATATAATGAACAATAAACCGACAGTCAATCAAGGCATCATAAATCCACAGGTTTTATGAAGCTGTCTGGGGTGGCGGGTGTCTCCCTCCTCCTCACCCCATCTGAGACACATCAGAGCTCCATTTATTCGCATCTAAATGCAGCCATCAAGGGTATGTTTCTGCTCCTAGTTGGAAAGGCCGACTAAATCAAACCCAAGGATCTGACTTATATCTCAGCAGCCAAAATTACTGGGGAAAAAACCGTTCTCAGCCCCAAAGTGGTGATGGATTCCCTGGTCCCAGGATTGGCAAGGAGAGAGCTGCACATTTTGTCCAGAATGAAGGGGAAGAGGGGATCAAATTAGATTAAGGACGATTGCACAGTGGCTCCATTCCAGGTTGCATTCAAGAGTGACCACAGTCCAGGCATCCAGAGAAGAGTCCTTTTATTAGAGCAGGGCAAAGCTGAGGAGAATCACAAAGTTCCCCAAGAAAAAATCCCCTCATTGGTTGGAGCATCTATCTGGCAGCAGGAGGTGGGAGATGCCTTATTAAGACACACACGCTGGTGAAGGTGGGCTCCTGCCTGCAAATCGGCTCAGAGAAGAGAATCAAAGCGCAGTTTTGAGATGCAGAAGGGGCTTTGCAAAGGTGCAGGAGAAACAGGAGCAGAACAAATGAATGGACTCCCAAAAGACCCCAAACTGGAAGGGGCACTGCAGCTCCACCAATGTTGCTTTGTAAGTTTGACCAACGAGGGAGCCGACCCCAAAGGGCCGGGCAGCACCCACACCTTGCACGATGCCCCCCATTCCTTCTCCAACTGTCGACCCTGACTGGGTGATGGCCGAACCCCATGGGTGACCAGGACAAGCCAGAGTCTCCAACCGATGATGGATGGAGCCGGAGCAGGCCGGAGAGCGGCCAGCCCTTGTCTCTTTAACTGAGCCAGGCCGTGCATCATCCTCTCGCCTCCCGTTCTCGGGTTTTATTAGCAAAGCAGCCCAATGTTTATACTGGTGGGTATTACATTTGCCACAACAATTACAGTATGACAAATGGCGCATCAGCGTAATCCATCAAGGGAGCCCAGACAGGAATCCTTTTGGCAGGCCGGCCATTAATTCTAAGGCTCCGCTCTCAGGGGCCCCATGTTTCAGTAACCATGACAACGCCAAAGACGCCGAGTGGAAATGGCATCTCCCACCATGAAAGATGGGCACCTCGTTGGCGCGCTGGAACTTAACCTTTCCGCACCTGCCTGTCGTTTCGGCGGGGGGGAGGAGGAAGGCACCGTCCGGCGCTCCTGGGGCCGGCAACGGACAGACACACCATGGAGGGCTCACCTGGAGCCCCACTTTAGCCTCACTTTGAAGGGCAGGGAAGCAGAGCCTGGAGGTGGGGGGGCCGTCACCCTTTCCCCCCTACAAGGGGCATTTCTAGCCCCTGCTGTGCATTGTAGTTCAGGCACAGGTGGTCCTTGACTGAAGGCCACGACAGAGCTCAATGTCTCTGTTGCTAACATTTGTTGTGGGGGTTTTGCCCCATTTTGTGAACTTTCTGGCCACCCGTTGTTAAGGGAATCACCGCCCTTGTTAAGTTTCTAGCACAGCCATTGAGTGAACCTGGCCTCCCCATGGATTTTGCTCGGAAAGTCACCAAAGGGGATCACGGACACGGTGCAATTGTCATAAATGTGAGTCAGTTGCCAAGCATCCAAATTTTGATCAGGCAACCGTGGGGATGCTACAAGGGTCATAAGGGTGAAGTTCAGTGGTGGGATTCAAAACATTTTAGTACTGGTTCTGTGGGCGTAGCTTGGTGGGCATGGCAGGGAAGGATACTGCAAAATCCCCATTCCCTCCCCACCCCACTGACCTGCTTTCCAGCTCCGTTCCCCTGTGCAGGGCAACCAAAGAAGTCCCTGCCAATCAGCTGGGACTCGATGGGAGGCAGAGAAGAGATGGGGTTGGTGGGGCCAGTCAGAGGAGGCATTTACCGGTGCTCCCAACTACTCAAAATTTCCACTACTGGTTCTCCAGAACTGGTCAGAACTGGCTGAATCCTACCTCTGAAACAGTTGTAAGTCAAGGATTACTTGTATGCCTTCTAATGTAAGCCAAGCACAGTCACATACACACAGCCGCCCTCCTGCTCCAGGTGCATAGAAACAGGTGAGCCCTGGCTCAGGTGTGTGCAAGTATCTATGCAACACAGACTCACATTCCGGGCCTGGGCATCAAATCCCAGAGTCTTCCGTCCATGCGGAAGTCATCCAGCTACCCCCAGTTCAGTCTTCAGTGGAGATTACTCTCCCAGGTGAGAAATGGGACCACTGCCCATCCCTGCTTCCAAACAAGGCCGGGAAACCAGCAGGCAGAGGCAGAGCTACCTCACCTGTTTTATTAAGCCATTACGAGAATCATTTTATTCCCATTCATAATGTTCAATACATGCTCCGAAGCCTTTTCTAATGCAGTAATTAGATGGAACACTAGATAGATGGATTAAATTGGAAGCAGGCTTTATGCAACTGCGCTGTAACTTTATAGCTTGATTTAAAACTCAGAAAGCAAAAGGGGCAGGGAGGGAGAGAGGGAAGGAAGGAAGGAAGGAAGGAAGGAAGGAAGGAAGGAAGGAAAAGAAGGAAGGAAGGAAGGAAGGAAGGAAGGGAAGAAATGGAGGAGGGATGAGGGAGGAAGGAGGAGGAGAAGGGATGGAGGAAGAAGGATGGAGGAGAGGAGGAAGAAGATGGAAGGAAGGAAGGAAGGAAGGAAGGAAGGAAGGGAAGGGAAGGGAAGGGAAGGGAGGGAGGGAGGAGATGAGAGGAAGGAAGGAAGGAAGGAATGAAAGGAAGAAAAGGAAGAAGATGAGAGATGAGAGGAGAAGGAGAGGAGATGAGAAGGGAAGTGGCCTCACTTGCTTCACTTTTTAGAGTAGGCAAAAATTACCTGCCCACCAGGAGACCCACCGGCTTCCTGAACAAGTCACTGCACCCAAATCTGCCCCATGCAGGGATACAACAGAGCCCGGCTTCCCGAGAAGATCATTCTGCTGCGCAGCTGCCCTCCCTCCAAGTGAGCCTCTAATTCAATCACATTCAATGGGGCAGAACAGAACGTTCTCTGGCAGAAGCACAGGAGGGAGGGGAAGGCAAAGAATGGGCCCACCGTCCTGGATAACAACAGAGGCAGGAGGCCTCCTCCTGGCCTTTCCTTGGGAGTTACAGACTTCGCTTAATTTCCACTGTTGGACTCACAGAGCGGCATTCCTTGACTTATGACCATGACTGAGCCCCATTTCCATGGCTAAGCAAGGCAGTTCGGTGAGCTTTGCTCCATTTTATGATTTTTCTTGCCACCACCGTTAAAGAAATCCCCGCCGTTGTTAAATTAGTCACCCGGTTTTTTAGCGAATCTGGCTTCTCCATTGACTATGCTTGTCAGAAGGTCACAAAAGAGGATCACGTGCCTCCGGGAACGCTGCCACCGTCATAAATGTGAGTTGGTCGCCAATCCGAATTTGCATCCAGCGACCATGGGAATGCTGCAATGGCCGTGTGAAAGACGGTCGTAAGCCACCTTTTTTTAGTGCCGTTGTAACTTCTAATGGTCACTAAGTGAACTGTTGTAAGTTGAGGGATACCTGTACCCTAAACTCTGGCTGGGAAGGGCTCCCTCCTTACGAGACTCAAAGAGGGCTTTTGAGGAAGGCCTGGCGTTCGGGAGGAACCGCCCTGGGAGTTGGAGTCCATCCCTCTCCAAGCTGCTCAGCTGGAGAAATGTTGCCCCAGAAAGAGGGCCCAGAAGAACAGATTTAAAAGACAGATTCAGTTGGAGAGTTGGGGGCAAAAAAACCCCAAAAGCAAAGGAATCGGGGTCTTAGATATGTAACGAGCATTTTTGCACTGGGGGAGTCTCCCAACAGAGGCTGGGAAATGGCTGCCTCAATTGAGTTTGTGTCTTGATGACCTCTCCCAGCCCCATCAATTCAGGACTCAGCAACCTTTCCAAGTCATGCAAAAGGAACCTTTGCAAGCTAGATTCCGACACAGAATTAAGGGTTGTCAGTGGATGGTTTTTACGGCAGATTCTTGCCCACGTTGTTTTTATAAAAGGAACCTCCCTAATTAGCCCCAGAGAGATGGATTTTCCCCTCCTCCTTGTCTGTCCACAGTACTTAAATCATAGTAAAGCAGTTCCAGGCATTAATTGGTGGGATATTACACACATTATGGGCAATGGCTATGTCGAATTACGCTATGAAAGATTAAGTTTTGTAGGGAAATGATTTTAAGCCGTTAAACTGAAAACTAACTAGGATAAAATTAGGACTGTTTAGCCAAACAGCTTCTTCTTTTTTTACATTTCCAGAGGCAATGTATGGGGTTTTAAAAAATAGAATTGTATAATTTGGATGTGATTTGTATAAAAGGAATGGAAGACAAACTTCTTCCATCAGCTTTTTTTGATGGCCCAATTGAAAAAAAGCTACGAATAAAAGCTTATTTCTAAAAGGCTGGTTCTCTTAGATCAACTGTCTCCAAACATGGCAAGACTTGTGGACTTTGACTCCCAAGATTTCCCATCCATCCATCCTCATCCTCCAAGAGGAAAGACCAAACTCTAACCGGGTCGTTCTCATTCTGGATGGACTGAAAGCATCTTGGCTGCGGTGTTGGAATGTCTTCAAAATGTCAGATGTCCTGGGTCAGGCCCAGCTCCGTCACCTCTCCATTCCCTCCCTCTGCAAGCCTTACAAAGGCACCAAGGAATGAGAAGGTGCAAGATCAGAAGAGCAAAGACTCTTTAAGGACCTTGGAGAGCTCACAGAGAAAGCAGAGGTTGCACTAGCTTGAGGAAAACCAACCTAGCTCCCCCTTAAAGATTTCTGGATCTAAAATCCCCAGGATGCTGACTGAAGCCCAGGGCCAAAGCATCTGGAGGTCTCCTCACCACCTACCATACTCCAGTAGCACCCTGAGTGTAACCAGATACCCACACAAGGGTGAGTAGTAAAATGGCCTCACACTTAGAGCATGCCATGATTTTTAGAAAGTAGCTGCTTTCACCAGACAAAGCATGTGGTGGAAGAGAATGTGAGGCCATCAGTGGTTCTTGGAGGCCTTGTAGATGAGATCTAGGACTTTCTTGCCTCACATGGACTCCGTTGTGGAGTCAGACCTAGCCAAGCCAGGTTCAGCCCACCGGGCAATAATGATGAGGTCCCTCAGTTTGGGTAATGAAACATCTGCAAGAAAACCACCAAGCTCAGAGAGCACCAAGGATCCCTCATTTCAGCCCTGAGCTACAAATATTCTGCTTTATTCATAATAATCGTCTCCAATCTAGGGAAACAGGCTAAGTAATAAGTGGAGTTTTCTACTAACTATCCTTCCCCAGTTCCCCAAGCAATGTTAGGGAGGGTCTCCCCTTCTTCTCCTGCTCCAACCTTTCCACCAATGGCCGCACATCCCCGCCATTAATTCATCCTCATTTTAAAGCAGGGCTCAGCATCCTGGCCTTACCCCCTCCCCTCTTGATCTCCTGCTGTCTGCAGATTGATAAAAGAGTTTCATAAACAGCCCAGGCACACGCATACATCCATCGATCATTCACGCAAGCAAATTTCAGTACGTGCACACCCAGTGACCAGGCATCTCCCAACCAGCAGCAGGAGGCCAAGAGCAGAGCAGGCCTGCAGAAGACATCTCTCAAAAACAGCCTCATTAGAAGCCCAGAGCAGGCTTAATTATTCACATGTATAGCCAGCTCGCAGGTGATCAATTCAGGGGGGGGGGAAGATTTGGAAAATCAGGCATCCTCCACTAGCTGTCGAAAGAGGCTGTGGGGAAGCCCAGCCCAGGCATAAATAACAGAATAACAGAGTTGGAAGGGACCTTGGAGGTCTTCTAGTCCAGTCCCTGCTCAAGAAGAACCTATACTATCTCAGGTAAGTGGCTGTCTAGTGTCTTCTTAAAGACCTCCAGTGATGGAGCACCCACAACTTCTGGTGGCCAGCTGTTCCACGGGTAACTTATCCTCACTGTCAGGAAGTTTCTCCTTAGTTCTAGGTTGCTTCCATCCTTATTGCTTCTTGTTCTGCCTTCAGGAGCTTTGGGGAACTGAACTGAACTGAACTGAACTGAATTGAAAGGGACCTTGGGGGTCTTCTAGTCCAGCCAATTGGACTTAATTCTCACTAACAGGGATGAAATGATAGATGGTGAATAGGTTGGCCTCCTCTTCTTTGTGGCACCCCTTCCTTGAGGATGGGAGGGGTTCTTCCTCCCTTCCTGGAAACGGCCCAAGGAGACTCATGGGAGCAGGGGAAGAGCCCCTGAGCTTGTGCAGAGGGCTTTATCCTGCCCCACTGCCAGTGAAGAATAGCAATCCGATTTTTAAGGTTAACTAAACGAGACGGGTTCGCCCAACAGCCCTACAAATGGCATCGGGACTCAGTTAGCAGAACGGGAAAGAGGGCAGAGAGACCACACAACTGAGAGGGTCATTATTTAGCCGGATAAGGTTGGACCGTACATTGGGACGTAGCCGTTGCATTAAGACCCCGACCCTTGACCCTCATTCCCATCCCCTGTTCCAAGCACGGCCCATAAACCAACCAACCAACCAACTTCTTGAGGGCCAGAAGAAACCATGGCTTGCTTAACCCATTTAAGAACATCTAGGTCAGAGGTCTTGGCAACTTGAAGACTTTGGGACTTCAATTGCCAGAATTCTCCAGCCTTCAAGCTGCCAAGGTTGGGGACCCCTGGTCTAGGTCCTTGCAGGCAGCTATAGGGTGGGGGGCAGAGCCAGCAAGGGCAAGAGGGGTTCAAGGCTTGCATCCCCCACTTCCTTCACCCTGCCACGATTCCAGCTGTGAACGTTGCATGGCTAGGGCTAACTTTGGTGTGGCTTGGTTTTTTTTTTTTGCAGATCCTCTTTTATCTCCAGATATTATTTATTGGTCTGCTCCATCGCCACCCCCCTCTCTCCCCCAGCCTGGCTCTCCACTCCCCCGACAGTGTTCCTTTTTCAGAAGAGCGCAGACGCGGGGGCTAGCCTGCCAGACGCCGATGGAATCATCCTCTTTCAACAGCATTAATTATCTCCAGCTTTCCATAACAAGCTGGGCTGGGGGGGGGCAGGGAGGGCGGGAGGGGGGAGCACTCTGACCCCTCTCGCATGTCAGCGGTGCAGGGAGTTTGAGAAGCAAAATGCCTTTTATTCTTTGCAGCCGCAGAGCAGAATTGCCTTTGATCTACCTCTTAATTCGACCCCCCCTTCTTTTATTGGGGGCAAACCATGTCATTGCTTTTATTATTCATGGTTTTTTTTGGCTCCCTTCATTCCTGCCAGACCCAGCCTGGAAGGGGAGAAAGGGACAGAGGCTTGGGAGCAGAGGGAAAGGGAGGACGGACACTAAGCACCCCTCTTCCTTGGTTTGTTTTTCTATTTTGGAGGGAGGGGATTTTGCCTCTGATGGTTCTGCAGAATATATCTTATCTTCTTCTTCTTCTTCTATATATATATAAAAGCAAAATGCCGCTCACGCATCATCACAAAAATCTCCAGAACCGTCAAGCCTACAAACTTGAAATCTGGCCTGTATGTTCCTCTTGGCTTCTAGGGGCTCACTAAGAAAGGATTTTTGAAATGACCATCAGAACATTTAGAGTATTTCCTATATTGTTATTATTATTAACACGCTCTGATGCTAAGGAGTTCTACTCCCCCTCCCCACCTGGAAAAAAGAAATCTCTTCCAAATGCAAAATGCAAGCAGAGGAGTTTCAGTTTCACTTTTAGTTTCACAGCAGCACCAAGCAGCTTTAGTACAAAACAGTTGAGCTAAGCCACACCCAGGCTCCTTGCTGTCTCCTTGCTCAAGCAGCAAATACTGTTTCAGTTTCCAAACAGCCCTCAACTCCCTCACACACTGACAGGACACTAGCCAGATGAATACCGATGGATGCTGGTAGGCAGAGGCAGAAATTCCACCCCGCCTTATTTTCCTCCCCAAAAACTAAGCCCGACCACATAGTTTCGTCGTGAAGCATGGGTATCGAGCTAGTACAGGTTTTTCAGAAAAGAAAATTGTCTCAAATTGTCCCACTTGTCTCAAATGGTACAGAGTCTCCTGCTTGAGCAGGGGGTTGGACTAGAAGACCTCCAAGGGCCCTTCCAGCTCTATTCTGATTGATTGATTGATTGATTGAATAGCTCTGTTGATGAATCTAATTCCTCCGGGGTCACCTCTGTCTTCCTATTGAACATTTCAGACTTTTGAGACTCCTTCCTCCATCCCCAGACGGCTTTGCCCCTGTTTGTTTCTCTTCTCCTTCAATAAATATCTTAATGAGAAATGTAAAGGGCCGGGCCCCCTGCATCTTTGCCCTGTAAGCAATGGTAAACCGCTTCTTGAAAAATAAAAGGGCGGGTGTGTTTGTGTGCTAAAGGAGAACAACACCAATGTTGAAAAGATTTCTTTAATTTTAAATTAAAGTTCAGGATTAAAGGCACCAGCTTCCACTCCTATGGCTTTTTTAAAAGTCCCAAGAGGTTAGCCTGTAATCTTCTTTTGGGCGGCTAAAATTAGAATTTAATATGCCCACACGGCCACACGCTTCGGGGCTAAAGTCTAACCTCAAAGTTTACATGAAATTGGGACTTTTTCTGCCTCTGCCCCATTTCAAAAGGATTGTTCAAGCTTTGTGGAAAAGACACACAGTATGACTGGGCGGTAAACACCTGATTTTGCTGGAATTTATTGTCAACATGGGCTCAGATATCTGCAGTCATTCTGAACATAAAACACCCGTCAGTTCCTTGATGAAAAGATTTTGGCTAGTATGACTTCTCAGTGTATCCTTTTTCATAACCAATCATCTAAGCAGCTAGAAGATTGTCACTTCCTCTATGGTGCATTGGCTGATGATTTACTGCCTAATTAGGAATTCTTTCAATACTGTGATTTAAAGAATAACAACATCAGAATCAGTGCAACCAAAATCACTAGAAGGGCTTGTGAAGTTGGGGGTGCTCCATCACTGGAGGTTTTTAAGAAGAGACTGGACAGCCACCTGTTCGAAATAATGTAAGGTCTCCTGCTTTGAGCAGGGGGCTGGACTGGAAGACTCCAAAATCTCTCCCAATCCTATTGTTCCATGTTCTAACATTAACACCCACTTCTGGAAGAAGCAATTGCAGCCAATTGGGGACCACGTAGGTTGATTCAAACCATAAGCAATACTTATGGGCACTTCAAATGGGCAACTTTTTCAGGCTCTTATCTCAAGGTTGGCCTCCAATTTTAGAGAAAGGAAGTTGTTTGGCTCATCAAATTCTTTTGTTGAAGGTGGGGGGAAGGAAAAAGGGGGTTGTTAATTCAGAGGTGAATAGGGAAGAACAGATTCAGAGCATGGGTTCTTAGCACATGATTCCTAATTGCCTGGGATCAAATCCAGGAACATTACATCTCTGGTTACTATTTTTAATGGTAGTAACAAAATAGCTGCTAATTAGATAACAAACAGACAACTCAAAAGGCAAGGGAATAGGAAGAGGTTGGGGATATATTTGACTTTGTTACTGCTAGTTCTGTGCCTAAAATTAATCCCACGTCAAGTAAGAGCACACTTGAAAATATTCTGCATTTCATATCAGCAGCAGGAAGGATTTGGTGCCAGGATTAGGGATGGTGCTTTGAACTCACGCCGGCCTAGATGCCACCAAGGGGTACTATTATGGGCTGTTTTCCTGGAGGTTCCTCATAATCTAAGATGTCATGCACACCCCATCTCTCTTTTCAGCTCAAATTCAGTGGGCCCAGGTTGGTAAAAATTGTGTATTTTAACCAGTACAAAGTTTGATCAATAAACTGTTGTGCCAGGTGTTGTTTTCATGATCTTTTCATGATCATGATCTTAATTGTCTCTGCCTGTGTTTATGTATTTATTTATTATTAATTTGACTACCACAGGCCAGAAACTCCTGATATTAAAAAAAATGCCATCTTCCCCTCCAATACATTTTTTAAAAACTAAGTTCATAGCTATTTCAGATGATGAATGCTCGCAGATTTACAACTTTTGTTCATGCAAGTACTATATTAGATATAAATCAATACCGTAAAGAACAATTTGCTAAAAATACCCACACCCAGTTTACTTTCAGATTATATTAATAACTGTTTGAACCTTATAGCCTGTAACCAAAGTCCTCTGGTCAGAATAAACCCAACCGAGACCGGACTCAAATTAATTAAATATGAAATAGAGCCAGCCTGCCCAGACCCATGGGTCTCACTCCCAAGTATGCCCAGCAAAACCCTGATACACCAAACTGTGCTGTTGCCCACAAAGTCACCAGGATTCTTTTCACATGTTGAATAGCAGCAAATCCAGGTTTATAGCTAGGTTTGCAAACAAATGCATTTCATCCATGCTTTATGTTTTTAAATGTGGACTTAAACCATCTTCCCTATAAATTGCTCCTAGCACTGACCATCCTCTCCCTCCAAAAAAATGGCTCACTAGACATCTTGCACCAATAGTCACAAATCATTGCAACATTAAAAGGGAAGCATTTGCAAAACAGATCACAACTCACTCTGTACCAAAAGAAAGACCCACATTGTCAAGTACACCAGTGGGTTCAAAGGTGGATCCTTTTCATGTCAGGCAATCCCCCAATGCAAGGACTACATCAAACCAAATGGGAAATGATTCATCTCAACTGGCCTACCCTGTCTGCTTTTTAGGGGTATTTTTCTTTGCAATTGTCATCTCCTCCCCAGATAGCCAACCTGGGGACACTGGTTTGGGGATAGCTGTTTATGAAAGAATCTCCTGATGTCAGAATGCAACTCAAACTTAAAAAACAACACTCTGAAACAGGGTCATTAAAGCAGGAGCCATTGATTTCTCCACAGCACTGGTTGGACTCATTAATTCTAGAAAGTCCTGCAAACAGATTCCTGCACAGCTTCCTAATTGCAACGTGGAACAAACCTAGAGATCCGGCGTTTGGAAATTTCCCCTCACAGCCAAGCAATAAGTGGCATTGCATGCAATCGGTTTATGGTAAGAACTTTAACCTCCTAATTTTTCATCCTGGGTTCTGGCCCCCAAAATCTCCTGTTTGTAGCTATGCCACTTGCAGAGAGGACAACCAATGGAGTCCAATTAACTGCCACTGCCTCACCTTATCTTATTTCTCAAAAGTGGTTTGTCCACATCTTATGATGGTCCGTGTCCACGTAATTAGTGGGCTAATACATTATACATGTTTTTTGGAGAGGTCTCATTTGAGGGCAAAGAAAATGCCCACCATTTACATTGGCAAAGAGGGCAACTCACTCTGCTAATACAGTTTCTGCAGCCTTCCCATATGCAGTGAGTAAAAATCATTTTCCGCACCAAAGACCAGGTGGCTTCAAGTGTCGTGACAGAATTCTGATCGGTTGAGCAAGTGCCAAACCTCCTTTCCCCACTGCAACCCGGTTTGATAGCAACAATTACAGACCGGGGCAGGGTGTGGGAAGAAAATCATTTTGCTTTTCAGCAAAGACTAATAAACAGTGACAACACCAAGTCTGTTCTGATTAAGCATGTTGAAAGGCGTCATTGCCACATGCAATGTGAAATGGTTCAGAGGGGGCTCCAAGTCAAAATATTAAACAACAGCTTTTATATATTTGTAGCTCAGGATTGAATGGGAGGGGCCTTCATGCTCTCTGAGCTTGGCTCTTTGCTTGCAGATGTTTCATTGCCCAATGAGGTAACGTCATCAGAGCAGAACATATCCCCTCCTGTGGTCAACGTTTAGAGAAGCAGGGATTAACCCCAGACAAACAAACAGAAAACAATGCCCCGATCAAGGGAACACCAAGGGCAAAACCACCACCAATACTCGTAGGGCAAAATACTGTATATAAACGGGGAGATAACCTCACACTCACCAGCATTGATGATGTTACCTAGTTGGGCAATGAAATGTCTGCAAGAAAACAACCAGGGAGGGAGTTTAAGACAATACTCTCCAGTCTCTGGAAGATGGACCAGCTGAGGGGATGAATCTAGAAGGACAATCTGATTGCCTTAATCCACCAGTTTCTGCCAGTGCAGTGCAGGCCACCAATGGAAAGCTACACACCTGCTAAACAGAACCACAATAGAAGGCACACAAAATCCTGTCACTAGCAACTTAGCAATGAGCACATAAGCACCCTTTGGCAAGCATGCCACTTCCTTCAAGGGATTTGAAAGCTAGATGTTTATCCCTTGTATTTTACAGTGAGAGAGAGAGAGAGAGAGAAAGGGAGAGAGAGCACATCAAACCTTTTTTTTTGGAAACAGAAATGGTAGATTCTTGCTTCAGCCAAGGGGAAAATCCCCAAAGCTGTGTCCTTCAGACACAAATGCCAATACAGGACCCAATCTGGCTCCATTTGCCCGCATGGCCCCAAGAACAAGGCCTTCGCATCTGGCAGCAAAGAGATTAAAGCTGGTGTCAGATTCTCTCCTGCTTGCCAGGGCTCTAGATGATGATTTATTAGGTTTGATTTCATGTCCTTTAAACCTATAACGTGTCAAATAAAGTAGTGGGATTATGGTGGCAGATCCGTTTCACTGGGGCCCCGTTAATCCACCATTCGTTTCCACCCAGCAAACCTCCACCCTCTCTGTGCAAAGTCATGCTGGCACCGCAGCTGTGATGTCCCCGAAACATCACATGAACATTACTAAAATGTCTCTCCCCCCCCTTCCCCAATTCAGTGAAGTCAGCTAGAATGGAAATAAAGGGGGGGGAGTACATCTTGTGAGCTGGTACAGATCAATAACCAGTTGAGGTTCTATTTAGGAGCCAGAAAGTCTTTGGGGCATCGGTGCCATGCACCCATCTCTGCATCCTTCTTTTTAACCCCTCTGCAGATCTCAGTCTTGGGGGGTCTTGGCATCATTCGTGCCCACCTACCAGCCCCTTCCTCCTTCAGATGGCTCTATATGGCTGGCATTCCTCCTGACAACAGTCTCCACATCATGAGTTCAAACTTTTAATTACATTTCATTATCATTCTTGATGGCTGTCAATCAGCCCTTGACAATTGGGGAGGGGGAGGGGATAAGCTGTCAAGCAGGATTAAAGGAGGCCTTCAAGATGGGGGAGAAAGACAATAGGATGCCTTCAGAATGGTTAAGCTCTTCTTGTCACTTCATCGCTTCCTCAAAATACTTTTGATTTAACAAGAAGCTTGGGCTTGTATCAGAAACATGCTTCTTTCCAATCTGATGTGAGCAGCAGCTTAAAGAGTTTGCCAGCCTGTCCAGGCACCAATCTGCAGGTAGGTCCTTCCAGGTTGCACCCTGAAATTTTCTTCATCCTTGACACAAATTCTCAGTTTTCCACAAGGATTGCAGGTTGGCTGTTTTACACCAAAGAAGGAGAGATTCTGCCATCCTGTCACCTCCCCAGCTCTCCTCTCTGTGCAAATTTTCTCTCCTTCATTCCCCTTGGCTAGCTGCCTTAAGAGGCCTTCATCTTCCTCCCATGACCTTACAAATAAAGCCAAATCTCTAAGCAGCAGATTTAGCTTCCTTTGGGCTTCCCTTCCCCTCGGTGAGGCAACAGCAGCCCAACCAATCACGGTGGCGACGACCAAATCTCTCCATTCCCACTGCAGTAGACCAAACAACCCCTGGTGGCTTAAATGCACACTCACACACAGAGAGAAAGGAAAACAAATTCTCTCTGAAATGAACAAGCAACTCTGGGGCAGACAGTTTTCCAGCAGTGAGGAATTGAATTCCTTCTCCTATCAGCAGCCAAGAAAATCCAAAAAGAACAATTGATAATGATTGTGCTTCTTTCAGTAGAAATATGAATGCCATAACACTAGTAAGTACCAGAAGGGGAGGAGTGGGGGGGGAGGAAGGAGGAAGAAGAGGAGGAGAAGGAGGAAAAGGAAGAGGAGAAGGGAAAGGAGGAAGAAGAAAAGGAGAGGAAGGAGGAGGAGGAGGAGGAGGAAAAATTTGCACAGAAAGAGTGATCTCTTTCTCCCTCTCTGCCTTCAAAATCTACTTTCTTGTCTACTTCTTCTTTGCGTAAAGACTTTTAACACAGGGGAGTTTCCCTTACACACATTCAGGAAATGGACTGTAAATCATGGTTGCCTATCAATCAGGGTTTCCTAAAAGGCCACCACCATCATCATTAGAACAAGATCCTCTTTGAACCTCCCCCCCCTCTGCAGCTCTGGAGCAGTAAAAGTGCCAGAGATGATATAACATGCATATTTAACCTTCCAGAGTCACGGATGTTTTTAATCATGAGCTGGTATTTCTTGCATTCCTGCCAACAAGAAGGGTGTGTAATAAGCCATTATGGGGGCCTTTATTGGACCCCTGGAATCGGGCAGGAGGGTTTTGAAACATGCACGGCACAAGTGGGCCCAGGGAGCCATTAACTCAGGGGAGGAGATACATATTTATTGGTGGGGAGTGGGGGGCTGGCAGACAGGACTGCACCTAGAGCTGAACCACAGGTGCGCTGAACACCCGGAAGTGAGACCTGAACCCAGATCAAGGCAACGTGGCCTGATTAGTGTGGCCATGGCTCATTTCTCCAGAAACTCCCAAAGAGAGCAAAACTGCAACAAGGTTGGACCAAGAAAAAGAATGAGAGAGAGAGAGAAGACCCTTGCGTCTCATTTCACTTTGACAGGGATTTAAAATGATCTTAAGTCTCCCTCTTCGGTTCAGGAGTATCACCTGGAGGGTCTCAGACTTTGGGGGCCCTGGTCTTAATGAGGGCCCTGCTAAGGAGCCTCCCCTGACAGGATAAAACACAAAAGTGCCCCATTTTCATCCAGCACAAGTAAAGAACAGCCTGTAAAAAAAAATAGCTGCAGTACACCAACCTTTGTTTCTGCAGCTGCTGCAGGATGGGAAAATAAGGAAAAATATATATATTTTTTAAAGTGCAGATTTGTACGTGCCCACCTCCCCACCCCCAATTGCCACGTGCACAAAGCACCAGGTAACTGAGCTCCCACAGCTTAAAAAAAAAGCACCCTTGCCCTCCCCCCCAAAAGCATGCAACTGCTAATTTAATTAGGTCAAGCCAGTCCCTCCCTCCCTCTTTCTCCAGGGAAAAGGAGAACTTCCATTCAGGTGGAGAACATGGTGCAGCTCGGAGCCTCGGTGGTGGCTGGGAGCTCTCGTGGTTTGCAGAACCGAGCTTCCTCTAACTTACGATACAGGTAGTCCTGGAATTAGGACTGCAATGGAGCCCAACATTTCTGTTGCTAAGCGAGACATTTGTTAGGTGAGTTTTGTCCCGTTTTATGACCTTTCTTGCCACCGTTGTTCAGGGAATTGCAACGGTTGTGAAGTAAATCTGGCTCCCCCTCTGTCTTGGCTTGTCGGAAGGTGATCACAACTCTATGACACCACAACTGTCACAACTATCAATTGACAAGCGCCTTGATTTTGATCACGCAAGCAGGGGAATGCTGCCATGGTCGTAAGGGTGAAAAATGGTCATAAGTCGCTTGTTTCGGTGCCATTCAGAGGTGGGATTCAACCGGTTCAGACCAGTTCTGGAGAACCAGTAGCAGAAACTTTGAGTAGTTGGGAGAACCGGCCAATCCCGCCTCTGACTGGCCCCACCAACCCCATCTCTTCGCTGCCTCCCATTGAGTCCCAGCTGATCACCTGGGTCTCCTTTGGTTGCCCTGCACAGGAGAACGGAGCTGGAAAGCAGGCTAGTGGGGTGGGGAGGGAAGAGGGACTTTTTAGTATATCCTTCCCCTGCCATGCCCACCAAGCCATGCCCACCATGCCCACCAAGCCACGCCCACAGAACCGGTAGTAAAAAAATCTGAATCCCACCACTCCCATTGTAACTTTAAACAGTCACTAAATGAACTGTTGTAAGTCGAGGGTTGCCTGTATGTCTTTTCTGGACAGGCAGGGCAGGCAGCCTGGGCTTGGTCCTTCTCTGGCCTGACCTGTTGTAATCAATCTGGCCCATCTCTGGCCCACCTGTTTTGCCCCAAGTGGCCCGATTCGCCCTCTCTGGAAGCCCTGCCAGGACAGCCAAATGCCCTCCTTTGGGGCCCTCACTGTCTCTCTCCCTCCCTCACCTATAAATACGCAGAGTTCATCCATTAATCAGCATTTCCCCACCGGCAAGTCAATCAGGACGGATAACCGGCCTCCAACAATTAGCCGGCGCTCTTATCTCTTAAGCAGGAATCATGGATTTCCCAACCGATGGATCAAACGGTATGATTGGGGAGGGGGCAGTGGTGTGTTTGTTTTGTTTTTAAAGACGCCCCATCGATTTTATTCGGGAGGCCACGATTCCGCCCTGGCCACGTGCGTTTTTGCGCCCGACGATGAAGAAACAACAAACAATCCGTTAAATCATCGGCCATCTTCCCCACGCCCTCCGCTGTTGCCCCCCCCCTCCCTCCCTCCCTCCCTCCCCGGCCTTCGGTACAATGAGACGCTCTTATTGAGTGGGTCAGATGTTCTCCTGATTAAAAATTGATCCATTTCAAAATCTAATCAAGAGAATAGGATTCTTTCATATGTTATCAAGGGGGCTCTGCTGACAACCAGGGAAAGCAAATAAATAAATAAATAAATAAGAGCCCGTACAAGATCCACGCGCACCAAAAAAAGGAGGGAGGGGAAGCACCCCAAGCACCCTCTTATTAACCCCTGGACTTCAGTGACCCAGTGATCTTCAGCCGGAGACTATTCGCCAGCCGAGAACTGGTGCCTTGAGTGCAGCCTTTGCAGGCTAAAGCCAAAATCTCGGATGCCTTCGGACCTCAGAGAATCTGGTACCTGTCATATCAGAAGTACGAATATGTTAGCTTAGCTCAGCATAGATAGAGCTATATTTCCCAACCTTAGCAACTTTAAGATGGGTGGACTTCAACTCCCAGAATCCCCCAGCCAGCCACCTTAAAGTTGCCAAGGTTGGAAAGCACAGGCCTTAAACCCCCAGCTCACCTTCTACTCTTGTTCCCGGCAACAGATCTAGTAACGAAAGGTCATGGAGAGCGTTCAAATTTACCCTCTTGTGCAACTCCGTGTAAAGGCAAAAGCTCCTTAGCTCCTGGGGCTTTCTTGGAAGCAAGGCATCCTTAGCTGACCCCTGTCTTCCCTCTAGAAGTCCTTGCAACTTCTCAGACTGGCCTATGAGCCCTCGGGCTTCCTGGGGTCTCCATTCAGAGGTAAGAGGGATCTGCTTAGCCTCTTCAGGGATCAGCCAAGTGCTGCCTGCACATCCAGATCAGAGGAAATCCGAGATCTCCAAGCAGAAGCAAATAGAAAATACAAATTAGGTTGGGTGGGAACCGAAACAGAGTCTGAACTGGGTTGGAACAGCACAGAATTATATTTTTTCAATCCCTTCTAAGCAAGCATCCATCTTGGTTCTCTCCTCTCCATCCCCCCCCAATTCGATTCATTTCAACAGCCTCTTTGAGAAAAGAAAGGCTAGCGTCTTACGGTTGCTAAAACACCAGGAGTCAGAAAGTCTGGCTGATTTAATGCAGGACGCCCAGAAATCTATCAATACCCATCCAATATTCCTTCATTTAGAGTCTGGCAGGTTCTTCTCCTGCCCGCTGCCCACCCCACCCCTTCTGCCTTCCCTTAGCAGCGCCCCGACACTTGCAAGCTCCTTTGCAGAAGCCGTTGGGCCAGGCTCTTTTGAAGGGAAGCCCAAATTTATTCCACTTTGGGGAGACAGCCCAGCAATTCACTCCCGGCAAACTGGTTCGGGGTGGGGGTGGGGGGAGTGTCCATCTCATGGACCAGTTCTGCCACAACCAGAAGACTCTGCTTCAAAGATTGGGGTCAGAGTTCAGCTGGAGGCCTGAAGTGGTGACAGCAAGCCTCCTGGGACCCCAGCTTGGCTCCCTTTGGTGAGAACCAACCCTAACCTTTGGGCCTAAGTGCTGCCTTGGCAATGTACTATTCCAGAGGCTTTCTTTCACCCTGTCCACTCAGGATTATGCCAAGAAAGGGAAGAAGGCTTGAAACACGGATCCAAAGTTCCTGTCTTGGACCCCAAACAAACACTGAGCAGCTTGCTCTCTTTCAGACAAGTCTGAGGTGCAAATTGGAAAGACTGGCTTGTTGATAACCCCCACCGTGGGTGGCCTCCTGAGCTGCAAAGAGCAGGGAACAAGCAAATGAAGGAGATGCCTTTATATTAAAGCAAACCCTGGTTGGCTGGTAGGTGTCAGCGAGGCCTTTGCAAAACCTCCTGCTTTTGATGCAAGTCAGGTGCATTAAAAGCCTTTCTCCCCCCTCCCCAAATCTCTTTTCTGCTTGCATAGAGACTGCTATCATTAGCCTGTTTTCTTTTGAAGTGCAACTTCTGTAGCCTACCGAGTAGCTCAAGAGGAGCAACGAGGCCTTCCCACCTACTACAAAGCAAGAGGAGAAGCAGTTCATTAGCCAGGGAAGCCGTCAGAGACCATTTTATCGACTTGGCGCATTCCAGCACCCTGACTCCTCTGCTGCGGTCCTTTGGCTCCCCGACAGACCCTTTCCCCCCAGAAGAGCAGAGAGGGAAATACAATTTTAAAAGAGGCAGGGGAGCAGAGTTCCCCTCCTTCAAAGCATGGGGACCCCCAACAATGCCAAAAGCAAAGTTTCTGAGAGACTTTGCATTGTTAATCTAAGGCAGGGCTTCTCAATCTCCCTTATTTTAAGATGTGTGGACTTCAACTCCAGAATTATACCAGCCAAGAAAGAGTAGATGTAGATAAAGGCCACTTCTGTGCCTGTTTAGACAAAGGCACAGGTGGGCACCTCTGGGGGCAATCCAGTTTTTGGAATCGAGCAGATTTAAAAGTATTACTGTTATTTCCAATTTATGGGCTTGAAGCACGTGCCTTGCTAGCAAGCAGTCCTCACCTCCAGCTTTACAATGAGCTATCCATGGTCCTGACAAATCACTTCCTCAGCGGTTGTGGGGAGACACATCTCTAAAAATAAATGCTCCAATACGCCACTGTCTATAGAACAAAAGAGCTGAATATAATTTCAGGACCCACTTGCAATCCTACTTTAAAAGCCTGGTTATGCTAGCCATAATCACGGCACGTAAGGGCAGCGAGTTCCGTCAGGAAGCCATTTAACATTTCAGTTATTGTTCTTTTCCAGTTGGTGTGGTTACGTTTTCAGAACCCCTGGTTAATGGCAAGGAAAGTCAGCTTAATACAAACCCACAATCCCAGTCTGCATTCCTTCTAGACACTCGCATATCCCCATAACCCAGTCTGTTTGATGGAATCTTTTGACTAGACTTCCTTTTATTCCCCCAACAGCCAACGAATTGCAGCTTGCAGCTCTTGGGGAAATAAAAGCAACTAATTAATTAATTGCAATTAATTCAGGAAAGAACTTTGACACCATGAAAAAAAGGTGTTAGGGATGAATCCTCTCCAAAATAACAATAAATGTGTACATAAATATAACTTTCTAGCCTGTAACCCAGTGTTTTTGTCAAACTTAAGCTGTCCAGACATATGGAGAAATCTGCAGCTCTTCTTTATTTTCACACCTGTTATGGGCATAGCAAGAGTATTTGGGAAGATGTCCCTCAAAACAAGCCTACACTCACACAACCAGGTTGTGTATAAGAAACCAAGAGGGGATTTCAACAAGCTTTGCCTTCACTGCCCAACTTGGCCATTCTGCATGGACCAGATGGACATTGTGACGAGACAGCCCAGCCTGCCAATTTGACAATTTAATATTGTTCCTGGTAAATGTCAATGACCTGTTTTTCCTGTCACTGTCTAATGAAAATATCACACCAATTTGGATGCCGAAGAACAGGGTGGGGTTTTGCTCCTGGGTAAAAATCAGATATGCTTACATGAGTGTGTGAGATGACAAGGAAGATAGACCTAACTCGATCGAGGGAAAAGAACAGCGTTTTGAGAAGGATATTATTCCAAAGCTGGGAAACACAGGCAGGCAGGTGCAGAGAGATGCCTACAAAACTCTCTTTGGCGTTAATGCATTGAAGGTTCACTGAAGGCTCTGAAAATGCCTAACTATCTATGTATCCATGCACCAAGCTAGCTGGAATGTTTAGGTTGAACAAGATGATTTAATACTTTTTAAACTGTAAGGAACTCTCGGGGTGATTGTGTTGTGGGTTATGTATTGTGAGGCTGCCAGATAGTACTCGGTCACCAAAGGTACCATGCCCACCTCTAGGCCAACACTTTCAGGTTTATTTCTGAGAATTTTAACTACAGCTCAGCATACAATTCAAAAATCGAGACAGAATCATGTTAAGAAAATATCAGCCTGTTGGGGGAGACCAAGCCAAGAGATAGACACCCCAAAGGATTTCAGGTGATGCTGCTCAGGGCTCTTCTTTAGCTGAACTCAAGATGAGAAGCAAATGGAGTGCCAGTTCTCGGACTGGCACCAGGAAAACCTAGCCTCAGGTGTACCATCAGCTGTCAAAACCCCCTGGGTGACTGTGGGACAACCTACTTCACAGGTGGAGGAGCAAAGACAGAGAAAGCATCTTGTACACCAGGGATGTCCAACCTTGGAATTTTAAAACTTGTGGACTTCCATTTCCAGAGTCCCTAGTCAGAATTCCGGGAGTTGAAGTCCACAAGCCTTAAAGGGGCCAAGGTTGGACACTCCTCTTGTAGACTGCCTTAAAGTCCCAAATGAAAGGCAGGAAATAACTTATGAATATTTACACACTAATTGTGATCTGCCCAAAGTACTGGTTTTGAGATGGGCAGCCATGAAGGATTTGAAAGAAAAATACGTAAAATAATATTTTAAAAATGGCAGTCTTGATGATCAGAAATAAAACTTCGCTGCCTATTTGACAGCGTGGAGCAGGAAGCTGTTCCTATAATAGCAGCCTTCTCCCAAATCTGCTGCCCTCCAGATGTTCCGGGGACTACAACTCCCATAATTCCTAGGCACGTTGGCAATGGAGTTCTGGGAGCTGGTTGCCTAACATATCTAGAGGCTGGGGAAGGATTTCACAGATGCTGTTAAAATGATGAATTCCAGCCTTGCCTGATCTCCATATCTCCTTCCTTCCTCCTCCATCAGCAATTCTCCCTAGATGTCTGCAAATTATGCTTGAAGAAAAGGCGAGTTATCCACAATCACACATAGAGAGACCCACAATTTAGAAAAAAAATCACATACCATTAAAAGCCTCTCCCCGAAGGCTTTGCTAATCAAACAGCCAAATCTTTCATAAGCAACCAATCCCGGGTGAGCAATTAAATATTTCCCCTTTTAAAACACTCACTGCAGCATCGGGATTGAGCTGCCACCTCCCCCCATTCCTTCTCCTCCAACCCCCCTCCAAAAACTGTGCTAAATTCATTTGATAAATTAATTGGGGGAGGGAAGAGAAGATGAGGAGGGTTTTTTTTTTAAATCCAACTTTGTTCTTTCTTTCCTTTTTTTTAATTACAGAATCCACAATGCCTGAATAATGTTTAATAAGAACTATGCAAAATTCCTAACAGCATTACAACACCACACAAAAGAATTAACCTGCTTACTGTGAAAAGCTGCATATTTAATTAAGAACAGAGAGTTCAAAACTACCCAGAGACTTCCAAAGTACTTTTGCCGGAGGGGGCAAATTACATGCTTCCAGGCTGCTAACAGCATTCTGGCACACGGCCGTCCCTGATAGACCCCATTAAGTGACAATGGACGGAAGTCATCAGCTGCCTTTCAACAGGCAAACAGGAAAGGAAGTTCACACGTGGGGCAGCTGGGAAGAAGAGGGGGGGAAACAGCCCCCTTGTTGATAGAAGCAATAATTAAAGAATAATGTTAATTAACTGCTTTTTATAGGAATAAAAAGTACAGCAGCAGGGGAGATGGTATCAGCCACTGTGTGCTGCCAAGGAAAATTGCAAGCTGCCCCCCCCTGCCTTTGTGAAAACAGACCCTCTGAATTGACACAGTGCAGGTTTTGCTAATCAGTTATTTACTGCAGAAGGGTTACAATAGAAGAAATCTAATTATTGGGGGGGAGGCTTGAGGGGAGGAAGAAGAGGAGGAGGAGGAAGAAGAGCGTTGTCTCTGTGAAGAGGTGTGTTGGCTTAGAAGCCCCCTTGCAGCCTGCAGAGGGACCCAATCCACATCTGGAACAGTCACTAAACAAACCACTGTAAGTCAAGGATTACCTCTAGTTCAGTATTTTGGTTCAGGCATGCTATGAAATGAGGGGTCCTTGGTGCTCCCTGAGTTTGGTTGTTTTCTTGCAGATGTTTCATTACCAAGCTAGGTAACATCATCAGGGCTGATCCCTCATTTGAGTGCTGAACTACAAAAACTCTCCTTTTAGTGATGCTATGAAGGATCTCATAATTTGCAGCAGTAGCCTGGGTAAAATAAGAGACCGTGGTTTGACTTCATCAAGGGCCAGGCTCACACAAGGTCAGTTGGAGGTGATTTGAGGCACCAATCAGAGGGAATGTTCACCTAGGCAGTGGGTGAGCTAAGGACTGTGAAGCAGAAGGGTCTACACACAAGTAGCATCTTCTGGTTTTGTTTCTGGTTTTGCACTGCTGTTGTATGGCTCAAGGCCTGGTCTCCTTTTCTCTCTGGATAACCAAAGCTAAGTGGCCTCAGTTGGCCTTATCTGTAGCAATGGGCTCATGCACAGAAAGAGGAAGGACAGCTTGCCCAACTGGGGGCTGGAAGTAGGAAGCTTCAAGTCACTACGTTTGCTCTCAGTGCAGGGAAGCAACATGGCACCTAGGGGACAAAAGAAGGTTCAGGAAGTTGGTCAAAGACCAACGTGTACCTTTTCCCAAGCAATAAGCCCGCCTATCGCCATGCTGGCTGGGGAATTCTGGGAGTTGAAGTCCACCCATCTTCAAATAGCCATGCTTGAGAAAGACTGCATTAGGGTATCATTTACACAGGCCACTGCTTGGTTATTTACCTTTTTTTAAGGAATCGGTGTGACAGAAGTGCTGGCAAGCCCCCGCCGTGTCTAGCAATTAATATTAAAGCAGCCCCTGCATTTGCTGTGAGTCAGTTAAACTGCAGCGAAATCGATACGCCAGAGTCCTCTTGGTGCTTTGGGGAAATCATTAAATGTTACACCAAACGAGTAAAAACACACAGACAACAAAACCCAATAATTATCCAGCGAAGCAGTATTAAAAACGGCACTGCTTTGTCAACTAAGAAACAAAGAAATGATTATTTAGCGGGGATCTTTGGCGCATCAGAGCTACACATGCAAACACGTAATGCGGTATAAAATATCTTCTAGCTGAGATATGGGGGGGAAATCCTTCATATTATATATCTATATATAAATAAATAAATAAATATCTATATCTATATGTGTATATATACACACACACATTATACACACACACACACACACACATGCATACATATTCACTTATATGATTTAAGCAAACTTTGGGTTGCAGGATCATCTTTATGAGAGTTTTCACAGCCTCCCCTTTATTAGCCTTGAGGACTAGCAACTTGATTGTTTCAGTGCCAACAAAAATGAGCAGGATGAAACGTTCAGCACAAAAGAAAATTCCACACTCATAATCTGCAAGTATACAGACTACAGAAAGCTTTGTCATATCCAGAAAAGGGGGTGAGGGGTGGGAAGTAGGATACGAATGTTGGTGAGAGAAAAGAGAAGTGAATTTGACTGGTATACAGTCAGAAATCTCCGCTGAAAAAGACAAGCCTTCTTCTGTCCTTTGATTCATTTTGCAACAAGCAACGATCAGAGGAGCACAACACCATGGGCAAAACAAATATCGTTTTTTGCAACCAACAAGAAGGGGGAAAACAGTTAAAAAAACAAAATAAGGATGAAAGTAACCCATCAGGAGAATTTCCTGGGAGATTAAAAGCTAAATGTTATGGGAAAGCATAGTTCTGACTAAAAGTTTCATCATTCTCCTCATAAAGTCAACCCTCCCAAAGCTGGTGAGTTTATTTACATATCCCAAAGACCTCGATCATCAGGTCTGTTTTAAAAATAATGTACTAAGATTAGCAAGCCTTCCCCCTAAGAGGAGGCTCTGGAGCTCTCCCCTCACCCACCCACCCACCCCTTTCTCTGCCAATGTTATGATTATAGATGAAAAACAGAGATCAGTCATGCAGTTTAATCAGTTAATACTTATTTTCAGCTCACAGCCTCCACCCACCCAAGGGATTCCTGGCAGCTAACAATATATTTAGTAAGAACAGCAAAAACGAAAGGGGTGGGGGGGAATAATAGAAGAGCTGAAATTTATATAAATTCCCTGACACCATGCAAATTATCATTTTTGAAAAAGCATGTTATTTTGGTATTCAAGTATAATTATTTCAGTACAATACTCCCACAGTTGTCCGGGTAGGAGACGGAGATTCAGCTGGGCGAGAAAGGAATAAATTGGGGACTTTCTAGATTTGCATGAAGGTCCATTTGTAATGAAGGAAAGCAGGGCCTGTCCTCAAAACACCTCCCACCTTTTAGAGCCAGGGGTGGTCAGGTAGGAAGCCCCCCAGAATTACACAGCCTCAAGTATTGGTCTTAGTGGATCGAATTTGCTTTAAATGTGCTTTTTTAAAGGAGAAATTTCCTCACAGTTAGAACATTTAATCGGTGGATGTTGCTTCCAGAAGTTGTCAATATTCCAACAATGGAAGTTTTTAAGAAGAGACTGGATAGTTAATTGTCTGAAATGGTATAGGGCAGTGATGGCTAACCTTTTCAGCACCGAGTGCCCAAAGCGTGCGTG
Source organism: Naja naja (assembly GCA_009733165.1). NCBI lineage: Eukaryota > Metazoa > Chordata > Lepidosauria > Squamata > Elapidae > Naja > Naja naja. The sequence goes on from CM019165.1 coordinate 1,447,398, forward strand.
TGCTTCCTCAAAATGCAACACGTGTACATCTCCCCTGCATGCGTGCGCATCCCCGCCTTGGTCCCCCCGCACATGGCCCCCCATGCATGCGCAGCAGAGACCCCAAGACCAACTGGCCAGCGGGAGGTGCATGTACGCATGTGCAGCAAAGCTGAGCTGGGGTGACAGCTTGCATGCCCACAGAGAGGGCTCTTCGTGCCACCTCTGGCACACCTGCCATAGGTTCTCCCTCACGGGCATAGGGTTTCCTGCCTGAAAAGGTGGTTGGACTACAGGATCTCCAAGGTCCTTCCAACTCTTTTAGTCTGTTAAACTATACCAATGAGTATAAAATCTTCCTTGCTAAGGCACATTTCCTGTTTTGCATAGTGCTCTGAGGGAGCAGGACTTCAGGCAACTGAAATGGAGCAATGGTAGTGAATTTGAATACAACTGAGATTACTTCACAGCCCTTAAACAACATTCTTTTTTTAATAATGCTTAAGAAGCCTATTGTCCCCTCCCTTGAAAGGGAGAATGGGATTAAAATAATCATCATTATCATCATGTTATCCTTGCTTAAAAAAAACCATCTTCCTAACCATCTCAACAAGGATATCACCATCATCGTATTTCTAATTTGGCCTTTATGCAGAAACAGAGCATAAGTCTGGAGATGAAAGAAGTGGGAGAGATTTTCTGAGAAATAAATAAGAAAGGACCCCAAAGGCCAAGGACCCCTCAGCCAGGAAGAGACCAGGATTGGGACCTCCTGGATCAAGGTCTTTGGTTGAGTAAACACAACGTAATGATCTTTCAGCTTGGAAAATGTTATGATGCTCCTTGCTTTGAAACCAGATTTGCCCAGGCAAATTAATATTTACCTCAGCACTATGAAGCATCCCACAGTGAGGTTGCAAATATGTTCCAGTGAAAATTGGTTTAAATGCCTTGTGTTTCTGTTTTTGGCCTCCTGATTCCAGTTTTGAGGCCCGGAGATGTGAGAATTACCAGTGCTTTAACTGTAAAACCAGGAAGCACGTCCACTGGTTGTCCCTGCTGAATGGAAATGCCCTCCAGGCGACCAGGGAGTAAAACAAGCCATTGGAAGGGACTACTTTGAGCCAGATTGCTCTCAAACCAAATCTGGGCCCTGCTGACAAAAGGGAATGAGGCAGAATCTCCATCCTGGGATAGGGAACGTTAAGGAGTCTAGACTTCAACTCCCAGAATTCCCCAGCCAGCCCAGTTCTAAATTCTAAAACTTGATGGACTGGATCTCACCCTCACAATTTCAAATTAAGAAATAACTCCTTTCCCCCAAAATGACAGCTCATCATTGGAACCGAGAACATTCCTGGGCTACCAAATTAAATGACTTGATTTCCTTTCTCTGTATGAAGAAGAGACTGTCCAGGCAGATGTTTCCAAAAGGAAAGTGTCAAATAGATGCCCAATTATATAATGATAAAAAGATGATGGCCGCCAGTTCAATTCGAGTATAACCATTTGGTCCAGGGTCTAACACAAGGCAGGAAGAAAAAGCTCTCAGAAATTGGGAAGTGTCTCCTTAATTCCAGATTCCTTCTCTGGAAACCAGTCAAGGAGAGAAGCAGACTGGAATTAAGGAGAAAGTTTCTAGCAGTGAAGACAACCAGGGGAACAGAAGTTGCCTCCAGAAGTTGTGGGAGCTCCATCACGGGAGGTTTTTCAGAAGAGACTGGCCAGCCACTTGTCTCAAATTGTGTAGGGTTTCCTGTTTGAGCAGGGGGTTGGACTAGAAGACCTCCAAGGTCCCTTCCAGCTGTATTCTGATTAAAACTGGAGAATCTCTGGGTCTGACTAAGGGGAGTAGAATTTGTGCTTCTTTGGAGAGGCCAGTCTGAAGTGACGATGCTCCTCTGATCTCTTCAGCTAGACAAATTCCGGCCGCCCTACCCCAATCCCACCTCTGTGCTGTGCACACAATTAATTAGTAGCTTTATTAATTAGGAGAATCAGCCCTCTCCAGGCTGCGATTGGGGTCATCCGTTTCCAAAGAAAGAACACCCTGCGCTAAAGATAAAACTCCGCACCTTTGCTAGCAATCTTGTCTGACAGAATCTCAATTACGCAGACCGCAAAGAGGAAGAAGGAGAGAACGAGGTGGTGAGAAGAAGACGCTGGGGGAGCCTTCCTTGGCTCAGTGTCGGTCACTTCCAACCCCCCAACGAGTTTGGGGGAGAAGGAAAGAGGGCGATCCTGTGCCGCCATCCCTCTCCCACAACACATTGTTCCAGAATGCCTTCTGCTGTCCTCCCGCAGTGCCTGACCAAGCTGGCAGTCACAATATTGCTCTATCAATCCAGGGATGTTGCCAGCCAAGTCAGCATATTCAAGGGCTGAAGGACATCCGAATAGAAGTTGCTTCTCCCCAGGTAGCATCTCCCTCCAGTTCTGCTCCCCACTTGGGACTTATGGAGCTCTTCAAACAGTTTCCTTGTCTTTTTCTGGGAGGTTTTCTTCCTCCCCGCTGCCCAATTTCCCTGGCTAGCTGACAGCTCTTCTAAGAACCAAGCCTGTCTGACCTTGCTTAGCTTCAGGATCAGCCAAGATCAACTAAGCCCGGCCACAACCAAAGGGGACCCCCAACAAGATCAGCCAGGCATCACAAATGAGGAACAGGCTGTTCTCAAAGGTCTCCATGAGATTGTACTTCCTTGCTCCCATTCCCACGTTTGGGAGCAAAGAGAGAGAGAGAAAGATGTTTCTGATGCTTTCCTGCAAGTGCCTTTGGTTGGAAGAACTTTTGAGCAGGAATAGCTAGCAGTGAGATTCGTGAGAGCCTCTTTTTTTTTTGGTTAGCCCTGCTCTCCAGATAAACCTAGAAGGTAAAGCGCATTTATTCCCAAATGACAGTGGAACACCAAAATAGCAAATTGCCCAAGGAACCTGTAGAACAGGAAATAAATCCAGGTCTCTCGATGGGGTTTCTACAAAAAAAATCTGTAATAGATTAACTCTGGCATAAGGAACACCAAATCTCACTCCCTTGCTCTTCATTTGAAGTTATGTTCCCCACCAGTTTCTCCAAGCTAATGGAATACAATCATTTAATCACTACTACGGTTGAGAATCAAGAATGTTGACACTTGGTTAAACGCTAGCACATTACAATAAGTCAACCTGTCATGACATGTAATAGATGCCTCACCTAGTGGATATGTATGTAAAATTCATGCACTCTGGAATATCACGCAGGGATAACATTTTAATCAGCACCCCCACTCCCAAGCTGTGAAAAAGATGGGACCAAAGGCTGTCCAAAAGCGCTCCGAAATGGGGATTCTGTTCCAACCATGCATTCCAAAATCCAAAGGGTAAAAACAACAATGTAAAAGTTTGGAGAGAGAGAGAGAAGGGGGGGGAAAGAATGGGAAAGGCTTGTATCTCATGATTAAAGCTGAGGGGGAACCTGAATTAAGCAGAATCTCTCTGCGAAGAACAGCTCTCTCTGGAAACTCCTTAAAAAGGGAGCTGCTCCAGTGTGATAAGCAACTGTCTGCCATGCGTAAGTCCTTTGGCTCAGGAATCTCCAGTTGAAAAGGGTCAGAGGTCAAGCACAGGAAAAGGCCCAAGACCAGAGATATCAGCTGCAGGTGAAACAAGATTTAATTCTCCAGCTGCCTATTCCTTCCTTTAGGTAGGAGAGAAGGAAAGCGGAATAAGAGGAGGAGTAAAAATGCCAGAAATTAACCATATTGAACGGTGATCCTGCACACAGCCTGCCTCCCCCCCCACCCAATTGCTTCTAACAGGAAAGGGATCCTGATTGACTATGATGGAAACAGTGGTTGGACATACCTGCAGGGCACCTGGGAAAGAACTGTTCACTGTCAGACATCCTAAATTCAGCTCTCTGCTCCCTAAAAGCTGGTTGAGACAGCTTGGGTTGAAAATATGGTCCCCAACTGCCCCTCACTCACATTTCACTGAGCTGTTGTGGACACCCCCAGCAGAAAACAGGTTTTTGCAACCAGATGCCACAAATACGTGCTTCGATATTCTAATTTTATAAATGGATACATTTCTCCTTCTGTTGAAAAGATCATTGTTTTCCCCCAAATCATCTGCTTTCTTCTTGAAACTACGGAACTATGCATCACAACAACGTAGTCAGGTTTTTTTGAAATAATCTTTTGCCCCTCCTTTATTGGCAAAAGCAAAATAAAGTACCCGCAAACATTCAAAATGTTGGATACACATTGCCAACCTTTTAAAAGACATATTGAAAAAGCTAAGAGGAAGGAAAAAAAGTGAAGACATAAATCTAGTTATGTGACTATCAGGAAAGAAAGAGTCCATTAATGATGTTACCCTGTTTAGATTGTTTCTTAAATGAAATATGCCCAGTGTCATTCCAGACAGGAATTTTATCTGTCCTCATTTCCAAGAACATGTGCTCTACAAATGTAGTGTGATCAAAGCCATCAGATTATCAGCTTGTTATTACGTGGACCTGCAATTTATCAAGATTGTCCACCCTTGGCCAAAACCCTGCATATGCTTTCTTTTAAAAAAAGCTTAGTTAAAAAATAATGTTCCTATTTTAGATCCTCCTAGCAGAAGATCATGGCAAGGTAGAGTTTAAGGCACAGCATTGTGGCACCAAACAGAAAAGGACAGAAGAATTAGCAGTCAGCGTGTCTTCATCCACATGTGGAAATGACATGCACACACAAACATCAGCATAGCTGGTTGCACCACTGTGCCAGTCTTCTCATTAAGGAGTTTTGCTAAATTTGGAAGGGTTTCTGTATCTTACACAGAAGTTTGTATGGATCGTTTTGCTTGATCACATATCTGTCGAGCCTCTTAGGAGAATGCAGAAATGTTGCATTTTCCCTAAATAATCTAGATTTAATTTTAAAGAAGCCTGTCTGGATTGGTAGGAAATGCCTGGGACAAAATCAAGAGGGCTGAGAGTTTTCATCAACTCTCCCACCCACCCACCCAAACCCTGAGACCACCCAAAGACTGACAAAACGGCCAGACAAGCAAACCAAACGCCTGGAAGCCTCCCCTTGCTCCAAGCAATATCTGCACCCAACCCCTCGGCCACGCTATACAAGCCTTGGGTCCTTCTGCCAGCCCAGCCACCACAAGCCACCCGAGGTCCTGCCAGTTTCAAAGTCTTCAGGGATCTTAAGGTCCCCTGTCTTCCGTGCAGGAGGTGTGTCGGGGATAGACTTAAGCAGGTGCAGCAACTACTTTGGGGGAAGAGTCTAAACCCACCGAAGAGGAAACTTGCTGGCTTTTCAGAACTGCGTGGAGTTGGGGGGGAGGGAGGAGCAGAGGGACCCTGGCTCTCCCCGAAAACCAGGAGGGAGAAGAGTCGTGGGAAATGGATGGTCTCGGGGTGCTTCGTTTCTCCCTCCCACCCAGTAGCCAAACCCGCGAGGCACAGGAGGAGCGCCATCGTCCCCCGCGCCCATAAGCCGTGCCTACACGCGGTGCCTCCCCCCACAGACACTTCTGAAAGCGACTTCAGACCCTTTCGGGACGCCCCCATTTCTCCGCCCTCCCCTCCCCTCCCCGCCGGAGAAGCCGCAGACCTCAGAGTGACGCGAAAGTTGCAGCCGCCGCCTGGATCCCCCCCACCAGGCGCCGGGGACGCTCCGGAGAAGGGCCGCCGGCTCCGGGAGCGGAGCGAGGAAGAGGCGGCTGCCGAGGAGGAGGAGGAGGAGGAGGCGTCTCGCGCGACCCTTCCCGGCCGCTTCCCACCCACCCAGCCGGCCGCTGCGAAGGGGAAGCCCCCGAGAGGCTGCCGCGAACTCCGCGCCCGTCACCTGCGCTGCCCGGAGAAGTTGCGAGCCGGCGGGGAGGGAGCGGGCGCGCCGCGGGCTGGAGGCGGGCAAGCCGGGCGCGATCGGCGCGGGGAGGAGAGTCCGCGGCGGGACCGGCGGCGGCTGGAGCCCAGGGCTGCCCGGCGGCGCCTCCATCCAGCCGGCAAGCCGGGCGCGCGACTCTTCCCCTCTGCGCCTCCCTCGCCCGCCGCGATCAATGGGCGAAGCCGAACAAAGAGCGGCGGCGGCGGCGGCAGCGGCGGGCATCAATCCGCGGTACCTCCCGGGGGGTGGGAGAGGAGGGGAGCACCCCCTCCCCCGCCTGCCCCTCCTCCAGCCGCCCCCCGGGCCCTGCGCCGGCCCCCCCTCCCAGCCGAGGGACGCGCTGCCGCCGGCGCCGGACCGGGGACTCACCTGGAGCCGGCCGAGCTCGGGCTGCTTCCAGTACTGGACCACGGATCCCGCATCGGCGGCCATCTTGCGGGAGGCGCGGGAGAGGCAGTCCCGGACCCCGGCCGCCCTGCTGCGCCTGCCGTGAGTGCGCCCGGGCGGCGGCGGGGCGCGGGAGCCGGCGGGGAGCGCCGCCCGCCTCCAGCCCTGCCCGCCCGCTGCCTGCCTGCCTGCCTGGCTGGCTCGGGCTCCTGCTGCCTCCTCCAGGACGCTCGCCGAAGCGCCGGCTGCCCTGCAACAATCGCGCCCCCGCCCGCCCGCTAGCCCGGCCCGCCTCGCTCCTCCTCCCCGCCCGCGAACAAGGCGAGCTGGGGGGGGGAGGCGACGTAGGGGCGGAGAGCGCTGCCCGAGGGCCAGGAGGGGGGCCAAGCAAGCCCCCTCCGGGACCAGGAATTGCCAGGCAGGGGAAGTTGGCAGGAGGAGGAGCAGGAGGAGGGGGCGCCCGCTTGATAACCTGCCTGCCTCCGGGCAGGACCCGACCTCTAAGCGGGCTTTCCGCCACCTGCTCTGCGGAGGAATCGCCCCCTTCCTCCCGGCCTTGGGGCTCCTACAACGGGAGGAGTTGAGCAGGGTGGCTGGGGGTGGGGAGGCTAAACGCAAGGGCCCCTCTGCGCTTTTAGGCGGGCAGAGTTTTGCAGAGAAGCGCCCAGTCGCATGGAGCCCCCTCCCCTCCAGGGGGCTGACGGAGCCGGGCTGCCCTGCTTTCTCAGGACAAGGGACTCCCGCGCCCACCGAAAGCCAGGAGCAGGAGGGCTGGCTGGGGCATTCTGGGCGTTGAAGTCCACCCCCCGCCTCCTTGAAGCGGCCAAGGTTGAGGAACATCCCGCTGAGCCCCCAAAGCGGCTGACTTGGGAGACCGTTGTGAGAGATGCAAGCGCTGCCACCGGCTTACCGAACTGCACCCACTTGAATCGCTTGCAGGGGGCGGGGAAGCGGGGTTCAGGAAACTGGCCTGGGACGAGGAGCTCCCCCAAACTGCTCAGGAGGATGGCTGAGTGAGGAGGCTCCTGAGTTCTTCTCTCCTGAGGAGGATGATTCTGCTGCCTCCTCCTTCCTTCCTTCCTTCTTCCAGCCTTCCTTCCGCCTTCCTTCCCTTCCCTTCCTTCCTTCCCTTTTTTCTTCTCTTTCTTTCCTTCTTCTTCTTCTTCTTCTTCTTCTTCTTCTTCTTCTTCTCTTCTTTCTTCTTCTTCTTCTTCTTCCTTCTTCTTCTTCTTCTTCTTCTTCTTCTTCTTCTTCTTGACTCAGATCAAACGATTCTCCACACACCCCCCCAGGGCTCCCTGAGACACATTATCTCAAGGAGCTTTAAAATCCCTCCCTCCAAGGATTATTAAATGATTTAAGTCTGTTTTGCTTTTTCGCATGCTCATGAATAATTGATGCCGTTGCTTGTTAACGTCTACACCTATTAGGGCAGGTGATTTACTTTAGGCTCGGCTCACCTCTGCCAGAAGGTACACCTCTCCCCCACTCCCCCATCGCCCCACATTCAGATCTGGCCCTGATATTTTAAGCCCAAGGTGGGCACGGAGGGAGAGAGGCCGGCGCCTTGGCAGAAAGCGCTCTCTGGTGGCAGCCGAGGAGCAATGCCAGGGGAATTGGCAGAAGGCGAAGGAGCCGAGGGATAAAGGAGGTGGGCTCCATGGGGCCTGCCTTGGGATGGGATGGGGGCATGCAAAGCAAGGGCAAATTTGGGTGGTGGGCTGAGTGTGCCACGGCTTAGACTAGAAGGGCCAAAATTAGCCAGCCAACCATGGGGTCCTCAGTGCTCTCTGAGCTTGGTTGTTTTCTTGCAGACGTTTCATGACCTGACTAGGGAACATCATCAGTGCTCCTAGCTGCTAGTATAATCAGCAACTGTATTAATGATATTAGCTAGTTTAGTAATGAAATGTCAAAAAAAAAAAAACCAGCCAAGCTCAGAAAACACCAAGCATTCCACAATCCTCCTCTTCCTCCTCCTTCCCTCCCTCCTGGTACTGATGCTGTTACCTAGTTGGGCAATGAAACACCTGCAAGAAAACAGCTGAGCTCAGAGAGCATCCAGGACTCCACAGTTATGAGAATACTTGTTGGTTCAATGTCACCTCTTGGAGGGTAAATCACCAAGCGGTGTAAATATGACCCTCAGGCAGTGCAGAAGCTTGGCCACTTGTAGATGGGTGGACTTCAACTTCCAGAATTCCCCAGCCAGCCACACCTCCGTCGAGAAACACTGCTTCATGGGATTGCAACAACTGTTCCCATATTGCCCCACTTTCTTTTGCTTAGAGATCTCACCTCTCACTCGTCCTACATTTCAGGAATGCATTGGAGGGGGGCAGAATTTCTTTGCAGGTCAGAAAAGCTTCTGCAGGAGACGGTATCTTTTTTGGCATGAAAATGGAATCCGATCAGGCATAGCTGTTAAATTAAGTCTGCCTTTGTCCCTCCAGTGCACACACACACACACACACACACACACACCCATGTACCCTTCAGAGGCCCAGCCAACCCCAGGCAACCCCACAGCAGAGCAGAAGGTGGCAGTCTGGAGCCCAGTAGGGTAATTAAACAGCAGGGAGCTCTCTGTTCTGTACTTTGGGTTTGATTGGCAGGAAGTTTACAATTCTGCGGAAGATGCCCGTTTCCTGGGGCTTGCTATTTTCAGGAGAGCAACTCAGACTTGTGGAAGATTGCTAAGAAGCGAGCACACCGCCAGCTCTGTGTGTCTGCTCCTTCCGCCCCCAAAATACCTGAGGTTAGGTACGTCTATAATATGAATATTTATACCACCACAACGCCTCCACCAGCATGTCCCTTTGGCATTCTCCCTCCGATGTAAGACATGCCTTGCATAACCAACTTCTCAGAGTAAGCCAAAGGCTCATCCTCCCACCCCAGAGTTGCCTGCGCCACCTGTTTCTCCCCCCCCCAAGCCTTTTGGTTATTTATTCTGTTAAATTTATATGCTGCTCATCTCATCCTCCAGCAACTCTGGGAGGCTTACAATGCCATACACAGCAGCGTAAAACAAATAAAAGGGCCAACTTAAAAGTTTAACTGGAAGTGAAAACATTAAAATAGGTGACAGAGTGGAGAAAAAGGACCGGTGCATAGATGGGATGCAGGTGGTGTCTGTTCTTAACCTCTAATAGCTACCTCCATCAGTCACACCCTCTCTGGCTTTCCTTACCTCCAAATTCAGCTGTCGTCTTTTTACATTTTAATATATGTTTTCTTTAAAATGGGGAAAAATCATTATCAGTAAACAAACCTACCAGCTAATGTACATAAGCAGCAAATTAAGTAGCTCCATGAATTTGTCATATCTGTCTCACAAAGCACAAACCCCTTCTGCTTGGCCTGGTATCGATTTCTGCAAATATATATTATTTTACACTGTAAGTATCAGGAGCCTGTTGTCATTAATATGACAGTTAAATTTAAAATGCATTAGTTTAATAAAAATGCATAAAGTAGAATAGGACTGCATTAGTTGCCTGGCAAAATTCAATTTCATAAATATTAGCTCATGTTAAGATGCATTGATTTCCTGGGAAATTGGATTGGTCAAGGGGAATTTATATTTCGTTGGAATGGGAATGTATCCATTTGTGTGTGCGCACGCATGTACACCCAGGCTCCTAGGTACACCCAAACGTTTGCATAGGTGCTAGGTGAGTCAAAAGCTCACCCACTGTGATATCTTATATAGTTAAAGAAGACGGAATTAAACAAGATACAGGTATTTTGATTCAAATGAAAAATTTGCCAACCCGTAGCTTTCAAATCCATATATACTAAGATGGGACTTTCTCCAATCCACTTACAAACCAACTAATGTTCAGATAATGGAGCCAAAACACATTTTGAGGGGGATTACTTCCAGACAAGGTTCCCCTAAACAACTCTAAGAAATCAATAGCCCTAAACTTACCTAGCAAAAGGGAGAGGAGAATGCAAGAATTATGCAGAAACTATGCCACTCTATGGGGTTTTTTAAGGTAAGAATTGCAGATTATGATCGCTGCATTTGCCTTCAGTGAGATGCACAAGTAACCACTTCTGATTGTCTGCAGAGAGACCTGATGTTATCTTGGTGAATCATGTGACCAACTGGGATCTAGTGCTGTATTTTTTTTTCTGCCAGGAAAAAAAAAATTGCATAGGTGTGGGTGTTTAAATTGTCTTTAGCAGCAACAACAGCAATAGAGTTGAGGTTTGGAGAAGCAGCCCAGCCAAATTGCATTCTCCTCTGTAATCCCTTCCTTCAAGATCCCTTGAACTCTGGACGGCTGAAGATCCAGATGGAATCCCTCACCCACACAGATGTATGCACAGAGCATAGCAACAGCTGGATTTTTAACAGCTGCAGACCCATCTGGGATCCATATTGTACTGCTCCATTTTCAGGACCGGAATAAATCCCGAGAGACGGTACCTTCTTCCAGGAAATGAGGGCCAGGAATGGGGGACAAACCGGACTTGGCTGTTACTACCTGTGGAGAAGCCACAGACGGCTGCTTGCGAGGGGAGCCTGTCCCATGAGCCAACTCCCAGGGATATGTTTCCCAAGATTCAAGTGAAACACGGAGATTAAATCAGGCCGCATCGGCAGCATTGTGAAAAGAGTTTCCCAGTTTAGATCCATTCTTTCCATCATCCTGATTTGAGTGGTAAGCTCCTCGGGGCAGGGGTCTCTCTCCCTCCCTCTTTTCCCCAAATGCACATGGGTCAAGTTACTCTGTTCATTTAGATCATCCTGATTTGAGTTATCCCAGGTGAATGCTGGACGGACTAAGTGGCCAGAGGAAAGACAACAGCAGCTAGGTCCCCGTGGATAAATTCACCCCAAAGGGAGGACAAAATCCCCCCCCCTGAAATTTCACAGCTGAGCAGGACACACCCCTGCCCAGCCACTGAGCAGAAGAGGCAGGCCACCGAACAAAGTAACAGCAAGAGAATCAAATACCTCCCTGCTTTATCTGCAGAGAATGCTGTGTTTTACATGAAAAAAGGTTTTCTAATTAATAGGCCAGCCCTCTTTCCTGCGATAAAAACCGGAGCAGAAGAAAAGGGTTGATTAACCTACTTCCCCCGCCCGGATCCCCCTTCCATTTTAGTGTGCTGGGCCTCCTTCCCTCTTCCTCTCTGGCAGGCCCCGATAACATTCTTCTCTTTTGCAAGAGAAGCGTGATTTATCCCCCTCTGCCGCAGGAGGGGGAATTCTGTTATGGAGTCAGCTGGCAGAAAGCTAGCAAGGTTAATTAGTTTGCTTGATTTCGTGTTAATTTACCCACATGAAAGGGCTGACAGCAAGCACAAAAGGGGCCTGGTTTCCCGTTGCATGAAAGAAAGCCCTGGAAGGAGGGCCAGGCAAACAGAACAGCGGGTCTGGTGAGGCACGTGGAGAACTCTTGCAGGACTCCAGTGTCACACAAACATGGCTAGTATCTCACTAAACACACACACACACACACACACACATAGTGCCTGAGTCAGGGCACAAGATCTGTGAAAATGGTGCAAGCAAGAGAGATTTGCCTGCTTTGAGCAAGCTTGGCTCCTCAGCTTTGGAGACCGATCCCTTTGCAAGCCCTTCAACGCAAGACACAAGAAGAGCAAGAAAATTAACCCCAGGATTACTGAGAGCCAGGCAGAAAACACCCACCCCACCACAAAGCAAAAAAGGTTGTAGAATTGGGTGTGGCTCATTTAATAGCAGCCTTGCTTAGCAATGGAAGTACTGGTCTCAGTTGTAGTCATAAGTTAAGGACAATCTGGATTCCTGAGTAGCTTTTTGCTTTTCAAGAGGAATTCCTCCTGTTTAGATCATTAGATCCACTCACAACCAACCAACTGGGGTTAGGATCCTTGGACTCGGGCCTCCTGATAACCAAGGACTGGGTCTCATTCAGCTGCCATTTCAACATCTGTCGTTGTTTGTGGTTCCTTTAAATGTACAAGTATAGAAAGTTGGCTGCACTTAGGATGCTGTTCTGGGTATTTTCAAGCTAACAGGTGAGTCCAGATGAGTTTAGAATTGAAGGGAATTTGCAACTCAACAGAGGCAAAAGTCCAGTAAAGTAGGAAGTTGAAATAAAAAAAATATTTACATCTCTGTGATGGAATTCTTCTTTCCTTCAACAGGTGTCCCTATTTTCGGCTGCTTGGGGTAACTTATCTGGTTCCATTGTGCTGCTTTCTGGACCTTTAAATACTGTGTGCAGGTTCAAAAGTGAGGCCAAAGGGCCCCAGCTGGGCTTTTATGACAATTCACATTAAGCCATTGCATGTTACTTCCTGACATTTATAGATTTTTTCCTAATGCTGGAAATTAAGGTAATTGCACCCAGGGCCAATTAATCTTGCTGAACTCTGGAGGAGAGAAAGAGAAGCAGCCCCCAAAGCTTGATTGAAAGTGAAGGCTTTGGGATTGTCTCAGTCCACGCATTGGGCTAATTTTTCCCTCACTCTGATGATCAAAGAAGGGGCTGGGGAGCCATGCCACCAAACCCCCTGGCTGCAAGGAAAACTATGTTTTAACTGTTACTATTTGCCCTGCGTTTTCTTTCTGGTGTATCCTGCATCTCTATGAACGGTTTCTAAAGACCCAAAAGCAGATCACCGACAAAGGTTTTAACTTCAAGCCTCAGCACCAGTCAGTAGAAGTTAACTCTGTTTCATTGTACACAAAGTAAACCTGAGACTGGCTATCATTTTTCACAGACAGTATTAGCAGGCAAATGACAGAGCTTGTCTCCAGCTCCTTTAAAGTCCCAGTCTTCCAGTGAGAAGTCAAAAGCTAAGCCCAGACTCGGAGAAGGGCCTCTGGCAGTGTTTCTCCACCATGGCCACTTGAAGATGCCTGGACTTCAACTCCCAGAATTCTCCAGCCACCATGGGAGTTGAAGTCCAGGCATCTTTAAATGGCTAAGGTTGCTCTGTATCAGAGGTCTCCAACCTTGGCCACTTTAAGACTTGTGCACTTCACAAAGCAAAGCTGGCTGAGGAAGTCTGGGAGTTGAAGTCCACAAGTGTTAAAGTGGCCAAGGTTGGAGACCCCTGCTCTATATGGAATCCTAGCCCAGCACCAAGGACAGCTCTCTTTGTTAATACACACTTCGTTTTCAGAGCAAACTGATGGCTGTCACAGTTTCTCCAAGCAGGGCTGGCTGGGGAATTCTGGGAGCTGAAGTCCACATGTCTTAAACTTACCAAGTTTGGAAACTCTTAGTCTAGGCTGCAACTATTATTGTGGGATTGGTTTCACACAATTTCATGGTAAAAATGTGAGACTTGGAAGAATTTTCCTTACCAAAACTGGTTTCTCAGTTTTTGTGGAAAACTTTGAAGAGAAATATCAATTCATAAGCAGAATGTGGGCTAAACATTGATATAAAGCTATATACCTAAAATTAATTCTGATAGAAATACCATATTTCCCATTATTGGAAAAGTCTCTTCATCAAATTAAGAAATATTTCTCTCAAAATAAAATACTCATTGTTGCAGAAAATCCCACCCAAGGTAACAGTTACAAGTCATCAAACTCTTGTACATCAAAGGTACTTAGGAGTCACCTAAAGAACCATGAGCAGCCACAAAATTTTCACAAGAGTGTGACGCCATCGAGTTTAGTTCTTAGTTAAAAATTAAAATAGCTGCTTTTTTGACAAGGTAAGTCATATAGATCATTTTAAAAATATAAAAACATTATTTTAAAAGCCAGTGCAGTTGAATACTACACTCCCAGGTATGGCCCAATGGTGAGGGAAGAAAGAATTATCTGTTCTTTAAAATGAATTTTAGTGTTATTAGGTTTTGCCAGAAGAGGGCAGGCAAAACTCACATTCCTTTTTTTCCCTTTCTTAAATCACCACACTGTAAATCGAAAACGAAGCAGACTTGCAAAACTGCATTTCCTATCTTCTTTTAATTCACACGAGGTCCTGAATTGTAACAGATTTCTGCAACCCAACCCACAATAAAAATGGGTTTATTGTAAACTTGCCATGCTGTTTAATCTGACATTGTTTCTTCTTTAATATCTTCCGCTGAAGCATCTCAGGGATTTAGAGGTAGTTACCGGATACGGAATGATAATAAAATAATAGTACTTTGTAATGGAATTCATGTGGCCGTCTCAGCATTCCCTAGCTCATAAATCATTAACGCCAGTCTAGCATTATCTTGTTGCACATTTCAAAAGTAAGGTAGTACAAGGCTGGTGGTGACAACCGGAAGCAAAGCAGGACGTTAAGGTGACTAAGGGCATAATCTCATCATTGTGCACACCTTGCTAATTTTTCCCCACCAGGATCCTTGGACGGGGTCACCTGCAAACAGACAAGTCACTACAAAAGCATCCTCTACAAAAGCATGCGAGGGAGGTACCATCCTCTATTTTCTGTTACCTTTTACCTCTTGCAACTGAAAACAGATGGGGTGATCTGTGGACAGGATCACCACCAGGTCACTGATTCACTGGCTCACCCCCCTGAAAAGCCACTGCTGCAGTCCCACAAGCTGCATGGCTTGGCCTGAATAAGCCATCCGAAATTTATTGCTGCTTTGTCTTGCATGCTCGGCCTCCCTTTCTATTTAAATCCTTTTTAAAAGGCCTTGGCTCTTCCCCTACCACTGAGCCTCTCTGCTCCAGAATAGCTGGGATGTTTCCCTCTGGCTTTTCTTCCTTTCCTGGGGAGGTGACCCAGTGCCCATGTCATATTTTCTTCCTCTGACTTCCTTTCCTTCTGTTTCTGCTGGCTGGCAGCTTTTTTTTATTATTATTATTTTCGATCCTTTCCAAATTGTTCTTCCTGTTCTAGTTTAAGCTTAAATAAAGCTTCAGCTGAGGAGAGCTAAGATAGCATTTTAGGCCTCTAAAGCTCTTGTGAATTAGCATCTGGCTTTAGAAGAATCTGGACAAAAAAGAATTGTCACTGAATAGGAATCCCTGTTGGGATATTAAAAATGTTAGATTAAGTTTTCTTTCTACCACCACAAAAATAACCTTAAGCCTTCCTCTTCATCCTCAGTTAGTCAGGTCACAGTATGGGTGACACTGTCTTTTCTATAAAACAATTATAACTTCAATAAAATTCCTCAATATTCTGAGTCTTCAGGCCAGGTGTAGCAACGTATGTCCCTAAAATGAGACGCTTTAAAAACTTTATCCTAAGAAGCTTTTTTTAAATTTCCCTTCTCTTTTACTTACTAATTAAGTAAGCAAGCAAAATAAGGGGGACGAATTGGGAGGATTTTTAAAATTTTTACATGCTAATAGGCTCACTAATTTCAAAGTCTAGATATACATGCAACCTATGCAAGTGATTATCGTTCACACGAATTCATGCAAAGCAGCCTGCCAATCCCAATTTTCAAACGGTCTGGGAATTCTGAAGATTGCAGGGCCAAGACTCCTTGGGGAAAAGCTATTTTAGAGGATAACAATGTAAAGGGCGGAACAGGCCTATATATAGATTCTAGGCTCTGGATGGTTAAATAAGAGAATCTGTCTGTCTGGCTCACAGGGAGATTTAAAGAGAGAGAGAGAAAAAACAGAAAAAAAGAAAGGATGGAAGGAAGGAAAGACAGACAGAAAGAAAGAAAAAGACAGACACACAGAAAGAAAGAAAGAAAGAAAGAAAGAAAGAAAGAAAGAAAGAAAGAAAGAAAGAAAGGGAGGGAGAGAGAGAGGAAGGGGAAAGGACCTCAACCCAAGAGCAGCAGCTGTTCATCCTTGCATCCATTTCCATCGTGTTTGGTTAAGACAGCTGCAGGCAACTGTGAAATATATGGACAGCATTGTTTGGACTGTGTCACCTTCCCTGCCTCCCCACCCCTTTGTCTAAGTGTATTCCAGTCCTGGGGGGTGGGGGTGTGAGGGGGAGAAATGCTCAGGAGCAGAGAGCACCAGCTAAAAATATAAGTGCAAAGGATAGGAAGGTGCCTCGCCTGAATGGCCCTGGGACGCTCAGAGGGGCCTTTTCCCGGTGGGCTAAGATTAGTTTTTAGAAGCTTAGATATGAGAAAGGCTTAAACTCTCTTCTCTGCTTGGCAAAACGTCCCTGCGAGGTAGATAAAAGACCCCCTTGCAGTTTGCTCTTGCCGTCCTTCAGGATTTCATTCTTGATGAGGTTTCTACTTTCCAATCTAGCCTAGAACCCTAGGATCTCCTCGGGGCCTCCCATCCGCCCAAGTACTCCCTGGGACTGACTTGGCTTCCCCGAGGTCACTTAGCTCCCCATCCACTGCTGACATTGACTGAATCCATTGTTCGATCTGATCCACACAATCCAAGAATGGGTCAGAGGAAACCAGTGGCTTTCAGCTAAGTGGGCGTCCTGGACCCCTAATTGTGAAGATTCAGACCTTCCCCATCTGTATTGCCCCAGTTCTAGGTTCCATGTCTTGTTCCCGCTATTGTTTGAAGGGATGATCAAAATGGACATCGGTTGCATATACACAGAGGTAGAGAACGTATTGTTTGTTCCCTTGTGGGCTCTGCAATGCATACATCGAAGACCAACTGACACCCACAGGTGTCCAGCTATTATCTAGCTGTTGGGAGGACGCTCCATCGACATCTTAAATGGAAAGGCCATCCAGGCGGCTGGCGTGTCCCCAACCTTGGGGGCCTCTGTTGTTCTGGCATGTCACCACATGACAATGCAGGGTGATATTTAAGAAGGCAGAAGAGAGAATGGAGGGAGGAGAGGATTAGCTCACCTATTACAGCCAAAAGAGGAGATGGGTTTATTTATAATCTGGGTTGGGCCTTATTTATTGTCTCCTCGGGCAGAGCAAAGGGGGCACCCGCCGAAGGAACCGTCTCCGAACAGCACCCCGAGCTGCACAGTTTGGTCTTAGAAATGGTGAGTAAAAGGAGGGTGGGAGAGAGGGTGGGGCCGTGAGTTGGAATGGGAAGAAAAGAAACAGGAATTCAAGCATTCTGGATAAGAAAATAGAGGGAGCCTTTCAGTGAGTGAGGATGTTCCAAAGAACAAGAGTTCTAGTAGCAGGTAGCATGAAGTTCCCTTCCGAAAAAGTTTGGATAGGCCACTTAAGCTGGCATTAATTGATAGGACTCGGTTTTGATCAAGACACAAGTATTCTTTCACACCTAGGGTGTTTATCAATGCAGGTGATTTCAAAGCTTAGTTCGACGCAATGATTTAGGGGAACCCAAAATGGACTCCATCCATTTTTCCTTGCTGGCTTGACATCTTTCTCAGACCACTAGTGTGATATGGGCTTGTTCCCCTTCACATATTCTGTCCCTTTCTGCATTCAAATCCTTTCTTAAAACCTCCAATTTACCCTGCTACTTTAAGCACTCATTTTTAGTCCCCAAAATGTCAAAATCCATATATCAGTACATCTCTTTCTTTTGGGCATCAAATGTGAAATTGCAAACTTCTTGGGTCGGGGAAAACCCTTGGTGGACCTTTCACGGGGCATTTTCCATGGATGGCACTAAGTCAATAGCCACTAAATACAACCGATCGTGGTCCCATAACTCTCGTGGCCAATAAAGCGGTAAAAACAGTATTATGTTCAGCTTATGGCTTCGGATAGGAGGCCTGAGGCCATTATTTGACCCAGCAGTAGGGACCTTTAGAAGTGAAAGAGATGCCGCTGAATGATGTTGTGTTTAATCTCCCCAAAGGCACCCAAGAAAGCTAAGAGGAGGGCAGAAGGTGCCAATTCTAATGTCTTCTCCATGTTTGAACAGGCACAGATCCAGGAGTTTAAGGAGGTACGTCAACAGAGGAGTAAAATGTTTGTCAAACAGTTTGTATTACGAATCTAAATGAGCAGAATATCCTGACCCAATAACATGGAAAATGTAGGCTTCTGTTCTACTTGTACAATTAAGAATCTGTATTTGAATTTCAGCCATGCTACATAATAAGCCATAATACACCATAAGGCCTGAGGAACTGGACTCTCATCCTATCTTTTTTTAAAAAAAGCATGGAAGTGTGTGCTTAAGTCCTGGATGATTCTACATTCTTGTAGATCAAAGGCTGTAATAACCAATTTAAAAAGACTTTATTGGGGCTTAATCTGAAGCCTGGTCTTAGTCCTGGAACCTAGCTGAAATGTCCTAGCTGAATATTGCGGCATAAAGTCTGCCAGATTCCTTGTGCACTTATAATTCCAGCCATGGAAAGTCCATTTATTTGTTTTGTTTTATTTTGCCTCCTGGGTCGATGGTATAAGATTGAATTGATTTTTATCTTTTCCTAAACCTTATACATTCCCCCACGGTCTCGGGGATCCCAGAAAGACCCTGAGTTCAATGATGTATCTTGCATAATTACAGAATAGGGCTGGGGAAAGATTTCAAAAGAGGTATTTGAAAGGCTGGGCACACACTTCTGTGTGAAGACAGCTGGGAGCAGCTTCAAAAGCAATGATGGCTGATCTAACAATGAGACGAGGCCCTTCGTACATGCCACTCCATACCAGACATGCAGTTTCCCCTTTGCAGGCTTTCACCATCATGGATCAGAACCGCGATGGTTTCATCGACAAAGCAGATCTGAGAGATACATTTGCGGCACTAGGTAAGCCAAGGAACGCCTTTACATTATGAAATCCATCAACAGCCTGTTAGTAATTTATATAGGATCCCATTGAGGAAAAAAGTGTTTCAATTGTCGTTCCTTTTCCCCTGCCCAAAATGTTAATATCAAGATGTAGACCACGAGAAATAAGAAATAGAGAAATCCAGAACTCTGGCTTGAAATAGAACAGACAGTCCCAAGTTCTAACAGCGTTCTAGGTCAAGGTGATTTATATATTTCCAAGCCAAAGGCAGCTCGTATGAACGATTGGGTACCTAAGAGTTTCTCAGTTTTTGCAATGTTGGCAGTAAATGTAAGAAAATTCTCCATTCTTCCACATTAGGCAGGGATGGGAGAGATGCTACTTGTCTGCTGCTTGCTTGTCAGACTCTCAGGTAAAGCAGACAGGAAACACCACAAGATGAGCTGATTCTACTTTAGTGTAAGGCTACATTAACAGCATTTTGCAAGTCTGAAAGTCCAAAACTTCCTTCCATCACTTTTAATTGCTTGATTCATTAGGGAAGGTTCTTCCTACGTTTGTTCCTCTGACCACTACGCCACTGGGGGGCTCCTCCCTCTCTTCTCTGATCTTCCCTTCATCCCCAAGGTCATCCACACATTCCACTGCATTGCCTCAAAATAGCTGTGCTTAGCACAATCACGATAGGTCTTTCAATCTTTTAAGGGATTCCTGAAGAGGGATTCCTTCCGTTCCCTGCTGAGGGATTATGTTTGGTTTGGTTTTGCTTGCTTTAGGGCGTCTGAATGTGAAAAATGAAGAGCTTGATGACATGATCAAAGAAGCTCCTGGACCAATTAACTTCACTGTGTTCTTGACAATGTTTGGAGAAAAACTTAAAGGTAAGATTGAAGGCTATGACTTGGTTGCAAGCAGTGAGCACCTTTGGTAAGGTGTTTAGGCACCCACCCACACAGACATATGTATGGGCACATCCTTGATATATAACCAACCAACCTGGGAAAGAAGAAACTACAATTGCAAAGACAAGTCAAAGCAGATTAAAAGTAAAATCAACACTAGAACTCCCAAGAATGTGCCGAGAGTGTCACAGGTCTAATATGTTATAAGCTGCCCAGAGTCACCTTGCAGCAGGATAAAAAACAAACAAGCAAACAAACATTTAAGGTCATGTGCTGGATTCCCAATTCCCCTGGAGAGCTTCCTTGTGTGGCTCCAGGAGGGTTTCATTCTGGTTCACCTGCCCATTTATTTTGTGCGTAGCCTCAGCCTTCCCACAAACTTTGCAAGAAGGACCACTATTCAGTATTCAGCTGTCTCAGACTTCCTCTCCATCTCCTCTCCCATCCCCCTTTCATTTCCTTTCCATTTTCCAGGAGCAGATCCAGAGGAAACCATCCTAAATGCATTCAAAGTCTTTGATCCGGAAAGCAAAGGCTTAAAGGCAAGCTAGTAAGTATCTTCGGAGCTTCTCCACTTAAAATGGTCAGAAGATCCCTGGATCCTTTTCTGCTTCTCTTCATCCCTTTCTTCTCACCCGCTTAGTAAGAATATGTTTAGCATCACCCCTCTTTGGAGAATCTGCTGTGATGCAAATGTACAATCAGCCTGGCTGCCTATCGTAAAAGCAGTTAAGAGCTTTTTGTCCCCATGGGCTCCAGCCTGGATTTCAGAAATAAGAAAGCTATCACTTCTATTTTTCACACGGAGTAATAGAAGTGGGATGGAGACTGATATTCCTTTGCCTCTAATCCGGGTTTTTATTTTCCAGCATTAAAGAGATGCTCATGACGCAAGGAGAACGGTTTTCAAAGGAAGAGGTAAGATAAATTTCTGAATCATTCAATGGCCTTTCTCGGGAATGCAATTCGGGAGTACGGCCCATTGGACTGTCTTCAAAATGAAAATTTACCAAAGAGCCACTGAGGTATTAAAACTCAAGAGGAAATGTTCTGGCTTCTTTGTTTTTCCAGGTAGAGCAAATGTTTGCGGCTTTCCCTCCAGATGTAACCGGCAACCTTGACTATAAGAATTTGGTGCACATCATCACACATGGAGAAGAAAAAGATTAAGCAATGGTGGGATGGCAGAAGTGATACATTCTCTGGCCAGCTAAGCTGGGCTGTTGTGTCTTCTCTGTCTGTTGTCATCCTCTTGGCAGCCCCCGCCCCGTTGTCTGTCCTATCTGTAGAAAGAATGCAGCCATGTCTGGAGAAACCTATTTCTAAAATTGCCTTTGTATTGAATTATTCAGAAAATCTGTGCAGCCCTTGATGAATGATTGTGGATGAGGGAATGGAATAAGCTGAACTCACAGCAAGCCGTGTTTCTTTTCTGATGCCAGAGCAGGGTGTGTTTCTCACTTAACACGCAGGGCTAAGGGGCTGTCCAACAACAGTATGGTAGAGCTGAGGCTTCATCAACAGGACCACAAATTTGCCACTGCTGCTCTTGCCATTTCTGAAGAGCAGGAGTGGGGAACTATGACTTTAACTCCCAGAATTCCTGAACCAGTCATGCTCAGGTTAGGTGAGAGGAAAGCAAGATTCCAACTTAGAAATGAAAGACAAACACACACTGCACAACCCAATAACCCCACATCTTGAAAGAGAAAACATGAAAATTGGAAAAGGCACCTTGTTTGATGTTCAACTGGAGGAAGGCATGACTCCCAAAAAATTTGGCCTGCTGGTGTTATTTAGGTTTGCTCACAAAGTTTAGGTCCCAGTCATGTGTGATGCTGTCCCCTGGGGCTTCCTCTTTTGATCACCCAGGAGCAACATACCAAAGCAGAGAAAAATATGCCAGGTGCGTATCTTCTAAAAGCAGCTAAGTAATCCTATTGATGGAACAAGGCAGCCATTTTCACCAGGGCATATCTATGGAGGCTTCCTACCTACTAGAGCAATAGCAATACCACTTAGACTTCTATACCGCTTCACAGTGCTTTCCAGCCCTCTCTAAGCGGCTTACAGAGTCAGCTTCTTGCCCCCAACAATCTGGGTCCTCATTTTACCAACCTCAGAAGGAGGGAAGGCTGAGTCAACCTTGAGACAGTCAGGATCGAACTCCTAGCAGTGGGAATGCAGAGTTAACCTGCAATACTGCATTCTAACCACTGCACCACCACAGCTCTATTTATCTTACTCACCTACTATCTCTCTTAATTTCCCTTCATAGAGTTGCATTTCTATTCCTTTCTCTCCCCAGAGTAACCCCTTGAAAAGGTCAATAGGCACATCTCATCTCCTACTGATCATGGAAATGTGAACCCAGGGTCCCTCTGCCTCCCCGTCCCCCAATACATCAGTTGCTACATTAGAGTGAATCTCTTACCCAATGGAAGCACACGGCTGGAACCACACGATTGTCCTTCTGGGTGCATGTAGAGTTGTCCATCACCTGCTCTTTCCAAGTAGCTGGTCATGAAGTCAGCTGTAACAGGCAGGCTAACCTAACATAGTTTGAGGCGCATCCAAAGCTAGTGGCTGCACAGTTTGTGTTGAGCATCCAGCATTGCAAAACCAAATTTCCAATGTCTACCAGCTTTGTGAGCCGGCCAACCTGAAATGCTCCAGCTCTATTGGGATTACAACTCCCAGGTTTTTCAAGAACCACACACAGGTGCAATCTTTATGGTATGGCATTTGCTCTCTGTTAACATGCTGTGAGATAACACAGCTCATTCACAGTGGGCTATAAATAGTAAAATTGTCTGGTATCTAAAAAAGCTCACACCGTTCTTGGATAAATCCGAATCATGATCCTACTTCAGTAACTCCACACCCTGAAAGGCATAGGACCAAAGGACATGTTTCCATTTACATCTTAAAATGTCTTATTGAGATGGTCTTCTGTTTTTTAAGATGTAAGAAATAAGAAAATCAGAAAGGCTTAAGATCTGATAAATAACTGGTTCATAAAATATCAGCCCTATGAAGAACATAAGACAAAGCTTGGTCAACACTAAGCCATCATGTGGCTTGTTTAGAAGATTCTGCACCTGTGCTGACAAGGATCAACATGAGGGTTAACCAACATTAGTTCAAGAATGAAGTGGAGCTCAAGGATTCTGTTACAGGTGGTTCACCTCTTTTGTCTCCATCTGATTTTTGCAGAGTCCTCCTGTATGTGCAGCCCAGAGGCCTTCTTGGGGCCTTCCTCTTTTTATTGGAAAAAATGAGGTGCCAGAAACATATCCCTTAATCTTCTTTGGCTAATAGAACCTGCCAAACCAGGGAAATGGCTCAACTCTGCAACAGCCACACAGTAAAAATATAACAACAACAGAATCGATAACTGTGTCAGGTGTTTCAAGGGCAAGGAGGAGAGTCTCCTGTACAGGGTACTAGAGGGGAAAAATTGCTGAGGCCGTAGGAGTCATTTTAAGTGTTCTGCAGCATCTTTGTCAGAACAGAGGATATCTTACGTAAAAGTACATCCAAGGAATTTGTTATCCTGGAAAAGAGGTGAGAAAATGGTTTAACTTCCACAATAGTAAAACAAAAACCTGATGCAACATGAATGCAGCCCTCATCAAAGTGAGATTCTCTGGTTGTGTTGAACTTTCACTTCTGTCTTTCCAGACTTTGATGGCTGGAGGATGATGGGGGAAATCCAATTAGATATTTGAGGGCATATTTTTAAAAAAAAGACAAATTCAGGGAAACCATAAAGATGACTGCAAGCAAGACAGCGAGCTGTAGAAATTCAAGAGACAAATGCTTTCCTTGTTAATACTTTTTTTATCCTATGCAAAGAAAATCCTTCTTGATATCCCATTCTGTACTCTGTGTGTGTGTATATATATATATGTATATATAAAAGTAGAGACGTGAATCTAAGTATATGAAAAAGTTGATGAAGAAAAACGGTTTCTCATCCTGCCGCCCACTTCTATCTTAGCTTCTATACCGGTGACATTTTCTTTTTATCTCTGCCGCTCTCCAATCTTTCCACGACGGAATTGCTTCTGGCTTTTTCCTTCTCCTGACTCTCCAAGACCATGGCCCGCAGATTTTCATGGTCTAGCGGTTCTGCTGTTGGAAAAGGAGTCAGAAGTTCAACAGGGTTAGTTTGGAGACGAGGCATTTTCCTTCTTTTCAAAATCACAGTTTCATGGAACCACCATATTTACACAGCATGAACACAACACCAGCTTGGGTTCTCTCTACCCTCGGGCGCTTTTACTGATTGACCTGTTTTTTCTTATTTTTCTTGAAATGTCTCTGGGAAAACTCAGGGAAACCAAGGAAAACCTTGGTGGAAAGCAGCTTACTGAGAGCCTAAGGGAATTCTCTCTGCCCTTCTAAAAACTTCCAAGCCAGTTCTGGATAGCCAGACCCTCGTTCTTGCTGACTCCAAATTTTGCACGACCGTTTCTTCTTCCTGCAGTTACTTACTAGGCTCTGCCATGTCTGCAAAGGGATCCACGCTGAGAGAAGGTGGAGCCACTTTAATGGTGTCCATTTTCTTCAGCAGAGCGCTCCCGCCCAAAAAGGGATTCAGCAATGGGACGGTGTCCAGCTCCCCTTCGACTTCCTTGTAGCGCAGGAAGGATTCGACCAGCAAAAGGTCATTGCTTTTCTTTTCCAGAATGCCTGCAGAGAGAGAAGCAAAGGGCACCCAGAGGGGGAGTGAGGGGTGCTTCACACATCTCACACAATGCAAAGAAACTGGCAGAAAACCAGGGCCTCCTGGTCCTGATTTGGTAGGTGTGACTGTTAGCTCTGGGTTTTTCTTTTTCTTAGATCAGGTTTTCCCAATAAACTCGGTTTGATACTGATAAATTTGGTTTCGTTGGATTAAAAGGGGAATTTCTCATTAAAACTTGACATACGAAGACTACATAAGCTATAAGACAGTGTTTCCCAACCCTGGGAACTTTAAGAAGTGTGGACTTCAACTCCCAGAATTCTGGGAGTTGAGATCCACACATCTTATAGTTCTCAAGGTTGGGAAACACTCTAATAAGAGGAGAGAAATCCCAAATGGAAAGACTAAGACAGATGGGGGAATGTTGGAAGACTTTACCTGACCAAAGACAGGCTCTTATGGGAGGTTCCATTGGTCAGTTTGTATTATTTCCACTCCTAGCTTGGCACACCAACACACGGGAAGCCTCTAAGGCTCTCTAGGAAAAAATCCCAAGGCGATCAGCTGCACGTGATGCCCAGGTCCTTCCACTCACTGAAATACTGCATGAAATTCTGATCCGTGATCTCCCCAGTCTCGCCCAGATGCCGTGTGATCTTGGTGGCATCACAGCCGATCTTCTTGAACAGGAAGTCCATGGCGGATTTCAGCTGGTCCAAGATTTTGTTGCTGTCTTTCAGACTGTAAGCATAGAGATTGGCCTTTTCGGTGGTCTTCTGCAGCTGCTCCTGTGGGCAGAAAAAGGGGCTCATGGGGCTAGAGAGACTTTGAAAGTAAAAGTATTACCAAGGGCCCCCAACCCCCAAGCTAAGCCCAACTGATTCCCACCCCGAAGAATCATTTTCTTTTATAAATAAGTGACAGGGGACACTGCCCTAGTCTCCCCCCCCACACACACACACATAAACACACACATACACACACATACCAGTTCCACTACATACCTCCATGCCTTTCATATTGCCATGAATTATATCTTCAGCTGCCTTCTGCTGGGATTTCAGATGGCTGATTTCGTTCTACAAAGTTCAGAAATGCATCATTTTGGCCTTCAGGCCACTCATGAGTTTACTAGGCATATTTCTGAAAAGCAGCAGGTTCAGAGGATGCCTCTTTATTTATTTAACTTGGAAGGCTGCTTGACTCTCAAATGACCCTGGCCAGTTTTACATAATGAGAGAGGGTTTCCAAAGACATGCAAGGAGAACAGGGTAAGCATGCTCAGATAAAAACACCCCCAAAAAGAAAGAAAGAAAGAGGAAGGAAGGAAGGAAAGAAGGAAAGAAAGAAAGAAAGAAAGAAAGAAAGAAAGAAAGAGGAAGGAAGGAAAGAAGAAAGAAAGAAAGAAAGAGGAAGGAAGGAAAGAAGGAAAGAAAGAAAGAAAGAAAGAAAGAGGAAGGAAGGAAAGAAGGAAAGAAAGAAAGAAAGAAAGAGGAAGGAAGGAAAGAAGGAAAGAAAGAAAGAAAGAAAGAGGAAGGAAGGAAAGAAGGAAAGAAAGAAAGAAAGAGGAAGGAAGGAAAGAAGGAAAGAAAGAAAGAAAGAAAGAGGAAGGAAGGAAAGAAGGAAAGAAAGAAAGAAAGGAAGGAAGGAAGGAAAGAAAGAAAGAAAGAGGAAGGAAGGAAAGAAGGAAAGAAAGAAAGAAAGAAAGAAGAAGGAAGGAAGGAAAGAAGGAAAGAAAGAGGAAGGAAGGAAAGGAAGGAAAGAAAGAAAGAAAGAAAGAAAGAAAGAAAGAAAGAAAGAAAAAGAGAAAAGAAAAAGAGAAAAAAGAGAAAAGAGAAAAGAAAAAAGAAAAAGAGAAACAAAAAAGAGAAAAAAGAGAAAAGAGAAAAAAGAAAAAAAAGAGAAAAAGAAAGGAAAGGGAAAAACAAACAAACCTCCCAGGGGCTCAACAAACTTCCTAAGCCTCAAACCCTTGCAATCAGAGAGTGGAATCAATTTGTGCAAAAGCTTCCTGGGCTATTTTCAGAGAACCAGGCCAGATGGATCTGGCTGCAGTCTCTCCCAAGCGGCCTGGGGGCAGCAGTCACCCAGGGTTGCCTGTGAAAGAAGGCTTCGCTTTTGAAAAGTGGCCCTTCACGCTTCTCGGAAGGAGGATCGCTGAGGTGCAGAAGGGCTGGGCAGCAAAAGCTCAAGAGCCTGACTATGGAGAGTGGCAGCCATCCAGGTGATGGTTGTCCCAAAGGTGCTTTTTTTCCCAAGAGGCAGCTGGACTTTCTGGGTGTTTGTTCTTTGAAGAGGTTTCGCTTCTCATTCAAGTCAGAGCAGAAGAAGCTTCTTGGGTGGGAAGCGATACGTCTTCAAAGAAAAAAACACCCAGAAAGTCCAGCTGCCTCTTGGGAAAATAAAATAAAATAAACACCTTTGGGACTCAAAACCCCGAGGAGCAACGAAGCTGCCCAGAGGCACTTCTGAAAAGAGAGGTGGGAGCAGAAGCAAGGAGCCCACCTGGACCACCTCAATCCTCTTCTGCAGCCTTTCCATGTCATTGTTCAGTTCGGTGACGTAGCTGAAGTAGGCGAAGTTCTTCCCTTCCTTCTCCAGGTAGTCCTCCACCAGCTGCCCAATGTCCCCGTTTTCCGTCAGCTTCAGCAGCCGCATGTAGGCCACCTCGTAGCTCTCGAAGCTCTCCCCTTTCAACTTGGCCCGCTTCCTGGCCTTGACTGCTGAGAGAAATTTGGGCTGGCTCAAATTTGGTAGGGGGCCAGTTGGGCTGATTCCCCTACAAAACAGCTGACCACCCAGCCAAAAGCGTGCCCGCTGGGGTTGTTATTACTAGGCATGTACACACACACCCGCATCCAATTTGTGCTGTACAGATTAATAGGTTTCCTTTCTGTGTGTTTATAGAACCCTCTGCATATGGGTGTGGATGGCATGGTTGCTCAAAAGTTCATCACTTGCAACACCAGGCAGCACATGCCAACACGTCTCTGTGTGTGTGTGTGTGTGTGTACGCTTTTGAGTCGTTGTTGATTACCAGCAACTGGCTGGAAAAGTCCCTGAGTTTTCTTGGCAAGATTTTCGGGAGTGATTTGCCCCTGCTTTCTTCTTCCTAGGCCCGAGAGAGAGAGAGAGGGACTGGCCCAAAGTCACCCAGCTGGCTTAGTGCCTGGTAGGACTAGAATTCCTGGTCTCCTGGTTTCTAGCCTGGTGCCTTCACTATGACACCAAACAGGGTCTCGGGAATGGAGAATATTGCATTGCTGTGTGTTTCTCAATCCTAGTTTGGGAAGATCCAACGTATCTGGGGGACATCGGATGAGGGGCCTTTTCTTCATGCCTCAGAGAGCATTGCCCCCCCCCCTTTACATTGGCATGGATCGAGTGACAAAATGGTACCTTCTTCCTTTTTGGCCTGTTCCTCAATTTCAGAGCGATCCACCAGTTTGATGAGCATGAATGCCTTCAGCTTGGTCTCGTGGTTATAGATCCGTTCCAGCTCCCGAAACTCTATGTTGAACTGGGCAATATCCTTGGACCGCCGTTCATTCATGGCAGAGATCCTTGCCAGGGCTTCAACTCTAATAAGAAACAGAAAAGCAGATAGGAGAGAGAGGGAGGGAGAGGGAGAGGGAGAGAGAGAGAGAGTTGATAAATATCCTTTTTAAAAGCTGCTCTACACGATTAATACTCCACAAGTTTTGAAAAATTAAGGATGCAAGGAAACCTGTTTACTTATTCCTTGAAATAGAATTGGTTTTGTATTTGCAGAAAGCATTTGGGCTGGGGCAAAGAAGACTTTGGAATAAGAGATTGCCCTGCCTGCCTTCTGTCATCCGACAATTAACATTTTCCATTTTATTGCAGAGAAGCATGAATCCCATCTTTTAAAAAAAAAACTTTTGTTTACAGAGAGACTCTCCATTAGAAGGGCAATCTCAAATCCACCCCCAACAGCTGAAGTTGCAGTCCTGAAAGCAAGCAGGGGGTTGAACCCTTAGTCGTCCCACTCCTCCTCCTCCACCTCTCCTCCTCCTCCTCCTCCTCCTCCTCCTCCTCCTCCTCCTCCTCCTCCTCCTCTCCTCCTCCTCCTCACCTCTGCTCATAGGCTTGTGTTGACTGCTCAATGGATGCATTCATGGTCCTCTTTTGCTGCTCAAGCTTCTTGTAAAGCCGTGAGTAGATGCCTTCAAAAATCGCCTTCTGGCACTGCAGGGTTTCTATTTCTTCCCGGAGCATGGCATTTCTGGTCAAGATAGTGTCAAAATGTACCGTGGCCTGGAGGTCAAAGGTTAAAATTAGGAAAGGATCCAGGAGGCTCTACAGCAAGAGTTAACAATGTTTCTCAAAGTCACAGAGAAGAGCAGCTAATAACGGGGGAAGTTATAAGAGGGTGGAATTTTCAGAAGGCATCGTTCCCTTCTTCTTTCTGCAACCCTCCATGTCTTTATTCCTTACTGACACCTCCAAACTCATGGAGTAAAAGTGGTTTACAAAGGGGAGGTTTCAACACCTGAAAGACAAACTGATGCTGAAGTTACACAAAATTAGGCCAGAGTTCTCTCTCCCAGTCCTTAAATGTATTTTCTCAAAGGGGAAAGTTCAAAAGAAGCCACATTATTTTATGTTCACCATCATCTGTTATACCTGGTTGTTCTAAATTTGGAGATCTTCTGCCCCCTCAAGTTTATTTTTAAGGGCTGTCATTGTGGTTCTTATTTCAGCTGCTCCCCTCAAGGTGGAGACAGAGGCTGGTTTCTCCAGCAAGAGGAAGGTTAGCAAGTCTGCAAAGGGCAACCTACGTGATTGAGGCGGTTATCCAGTTTGTGGATTTGCTTCTGAAGCCACTTCCCATCATACTCCTGCCTCAGCTTCGTCATCAGAACTTTTTGGGTTTTAATCTTTTTTTCCATATCTTCTATCTAAAAGCAGAGGGAGAAATATCTCAAAACTCTTCCATTTGTTGAAAGGAATCGGTTGGAGGAAAACAACGAAGAACTGCACTGCATTTGCTAATATAATCTCTAAACATTGATGCTTAGTTGTGTACAGGTAGTCCTCGACTTACAGCAGTTCGTTTAGTGACCATTTGAAGTTACAAGGACACTGAAAAAAGTGATATATGGCCCTTTTTTCACACTTACGATTGTAGCCGGTCACAAAATCAAACTTCAAATTCTTGGCCATTGACTCATATTTATGATGGTTGCAGTTTCACAACTCCAGTGATTCACTTAACAACTTTGACAAGGAAGGTTGAAAAACGGTGCAAAACTCACTTAACGAAGGTCTCGCTTAGCAACAGAAATTGTGGGGCTCAATTGTGATCGTAAGTCGAGGACTACTGGTACAAGAAGTCGTTCCTGCTCCAAACAACAAAAACAGAGCAAAGGAAATTGAGATTGGAGAGAGGAAGAATATTCCCCATGCAACAGAATTTCCCCTACATGCTTTGTTTTGCCTAAGACTCTACAGCTGGCAATCCTTGGGTTTATGGTCTCTTAGCCTTTGAACTGGAGGCTGTGTTTGCACGAGGATTAGGGCATGCTAAACTAGTTTCAATTTGCAGGAAAAGTGTACCGAAGAGTCAAAAGCAGAAGGCACGCGGCTGGGGAGAGGGGAGGAAAGCTGCAAATCTCACGCTCGCTCGCTCGCTCGCTTGCTCCCAGGCTGTCTATCGTGCTTCACAACCCCCGCTTTGTAAGTCGCACATTCTCTCCCAAGCACCTTGTCATCAAGTTCTGCAATCAAATTCTTGGTGGCTCTGATGAGAGCATCGTACTCGTCTTTGGTCTGCAGAAGGAATCTGAGCTCCATGAAGTTCCGGTCATCTATGAAAAGGTTGCGGGGTGCATTGGTGAGACTGAGCAGCGCATTAATCTCATCATGTTCTTGTTTCAAGGCATGGATGTGTTTTCTGTAAAGGAAAAAGAAGGCCTGTATCCAAAGGTGTTCCAGCATTCCAAACGAGGCTGGCAAAGTGTGAAACCCTAAACCACTGACTACAAGCTACAGGGGGGCTTGAATTGGGTACGTCTCGTTTAATTAAAAGAAGGACTGGGGGTGGCAGGATAGCAATGTTTCAATATCTAAGGGGCTGCCCCAAAGAAGAGGAGGGGGGGGTCAACCTATTCTCCAAAGCACCTGAAGGCCAGACAAGAAGCAACGGATGGAAACTGATCAAGGAGAGAAGCAACCTAGAACTCAGGAGAAATTTCCTGACAGGGAGAACAATTAACCAGTGGAAGAACTTGCCTCCAGAAGGTGTGAATGCTCCAACACTGGAAGTTTTTACAACAATGTTGGATAACCCTTTGTCTGAAGTGGTGTAGGGTTTCCTGCCTAGGCAGGGGGTTGGGCTAGAAGACCTCCAAGGTCCCTTCCAACTCTGTTATTCTGTTTATGCCCTACAACATAAGTCACCAGGAGTCAACTGACCAATGTGCAAAGGTGACTTAGACAAATTTAAACAGGAGCAGGTCAGCTTGCATTCACTTTTCTCAGCCATCAAAACATGTTATTGTTTGGCATATATCCATGTGGGTCATGCACATACATGACCACCCAGCCACGCACGCACGCACGCACACACACTATGGCAGCTCCTGCTTCGTCTCTGGCAGACTTACTCCTGATGGAACAATTGTTGCTGTGTTTTCAAACCAAGGGACTTGCGGCTCTCCACCATGATCCAAAACTGTTGCTGCAGCTTCCTCAGTTCGACTTCTGCCATCATCTCCTTTTCCTTCTCCGTGTAGTCAGAGTTTTCACTCCTGGATGATGTCTTCCGGCGCTGCAAGTCAGGTATTTTTTGTTTAAAGAAAAGGGCGTTTTCCTTTAACTGGTCTTGCGTTTCCTTTGGGAGTACAATTCCCCCTTTTCCCCAGGGAAGCTATTGCCCTTTATTCAGAGTGAAATAAAGCAAAGTTCTTCCATCAGAACCAAGCATTAACTTTCCCAAAGCCTACACAAAGGAGGGGCATATTGTTCAACTGTCGTGACTAACCCAGCAGAAGAAGAATTGTGCTACCATAGCTTGCGGGGGGTGGGGTGGGAGAACAGTTGGGGTTTGCAATACTTGACCAAATGGGATACTTCAGCTCATTGGTTCAGCAAAATCCAATGCAAAACCGAAGACAAGATTCAGATTGTGCAAAGGCCAGTCCTTTTCTGCAATGCAAACAAACTCTGCCAATCACAAATGCAGCAACGGAACACGTGAAGCAAGGTTGCCTCCTTTACCTAAAGCCCTGCTCAGACTGTCTGGCTTTTGCAAATATGCTCTTGACTGGGGCAGGCAGGCAGACAGACAAAGTGTTTCTCAACCTTGTGAACTTTAAGGTGGGTTGACTGCAACTCACAGAACTGTCTGGGGAATTCTGGGAGTTGAAGTCCACCCATCTTAAAGTTCACAAGGTTGAGAAACACTGAGAGAGATCGAAGATGATAGATTGGATGGATGGATGAATAGATAAACAGAAGCTATTCCTAAACTAAATTGAATCCAGTCTAGCTTTCATAGGTGGAAAACAAAAGCACGCTCTAAAATGAAACTGGCAGCCAATAGCATTCCAAGACTGCACAATAAGGCAGCTTTCTTCCTTCACGTGCATGGGAAGAGAACTCCATAAAGCCTTTTCCTGCGCTGCCTGGAACGATGGGAGTTAAGGGCACATCTTGAAGGCAGCAGGTTACCAAAGGCTGCGAGGAGATGGCTCAGCCATCTAAAATGAGAACCAGGAAGTGGGTGGTGGCAGCAGTCAGTCAGGCTCCTGTGCCATGGCTAAGCGATGGCAGATGAGGCGCAGGTTCTACAATTATCCAGGCTTAATGATAACAACCATGTTTACCAGCGCCTTCATGTTTGCCTGGATTAAGGCTTGATGCTTCTGTTAAGGAAACCAGGTCAGTCCTTCCCAAAACGAAGCCTGAAAAAAAAGGTAACAAACGAAGTTTTCATCAGAAAAGTTTCGATCGTCCATTTGCATGCAAGATGTCTCCCTGGACCTCTTTTCCACACCCCTTCTCCTCTCTTTTGGTATGGGACAACATGCCCAGATGGTTTCCCCAGCGTATTAGAAGAACATTGACATAATGTCATCCGAGCCATGTTCACTTAAAATTAGGGGGCGAAACAGATGGCAGTGCTCCGTCCAAACCCATTCAGGACTGGGGTTTCCATAGAGATAACAAGAGAGCACACTGAAGCACTGTGTGCATCCTCTGCTCCCATTTCTCTGGAAACCCACACACCAAATGGACCGGATGGAACATTCGGAGAGGTCTGGGAATGGTGAAGTTCAGCCAAGATGACAGGATGGCAAAGAAAGATCCGGCCCCAGAGAGAGAAGTTGGCAGCTCAGTTCAGTCTCCGCCTTTCTGTCTGATCTGGCACAGTTCACACACTTCCCTTAAGACCTTGGCTTAAACTCATAAGGCTCCAGGAACTTCTGTTTTTAATTTAAAAATCAAACTCCAGTATTTTCTGAAACATGACTTTAAAAGAAAACCAGTAGATTGAAACAGATGGGACAAATTTGTGCACCAGAAAAAAATGGCAGACTTTAGCAAGGGCCACAGCTGAATGGCAAGAGTGCTCAATCTAGACTGGAAGTTCACAGATTCATCACCTCTTATTAGTCCTGAATTGGACTGAAACAGATGATTCAAGAGATCTGAAGCCTAAATGGATCCTTTTCATCATTTATTTACCTTATTTTACATATTCATCAAATTTCTATACTGCCCATCTCGCCTAAGTGACTCTCGGCAGCTTACAAATAAAAACCCTGGAAAGCAACATAGCTAAAAACAGTATTAGAAACAGAGGTCAAAAGTTACAGAGGTTTGAAAAGTGACCTCAAGCCACAAACCACGCCCAGGGTTGCATGCTACTCTTAGACCCTCATGCCAGTTGGCACAGTGAGATCCTGGTGCTTTTCCAGAAAGCCAGGAAGGTGGTGGGCCTCTGAGGTCAAGATATTCCACAGAGCAGGGAGGCATCATGCCTGGCTTCCCTGTAAGGTGTAGCAAACTGGCATTGCAAATGCAGACGGTCCTATCCTGATACCTTTCTGTTCTCCTCCGACTTTCAGAACTGAGTGCACACTGGCTGGGGTGGAGAACCTGCCTTAAGCCGCTTTCGGGGGTGGGGGGGAAACCCGGGTTATTAAAGAGCATCAAAGCAGCCAGGGAAGCGATGCGGAATGAGGCAGAAATCGTGACCAAACCGAAGCTAAGGAATACGCGTGCGCCAAGTAACCTTCCGAAAACCACCCACAGTGTTTTTCCACTCTCGAGCGCTATCCCGGCGTCTTGCCGACCCCCGATTTCTCCCTTTCCTTCAGAAAGTCGGATCCAAGCAGGGGAACCGCAGCTAAGGCGCAGATTCTCTCCGGAGCCCCGGCTCGGCTGAGTGGAACGCGCGGACCGCGGCTCATTCCACGCACAATGCAGGGGCTCTTTATGAGCCGGCCGCGTCCCATTGGCTGTGCCGGGGCCGTTCCAGGGAGACCCTGGCCGCCCGCTCCTTTCCCCCCTGGGCAGGGGCTTAAGCCAGAGCTCGGGCTCCCGCGCGGAGTTGCTCCTCTCCTTCCCGCAGGAGTTGCCGGCAGGAATAGCTCCACGAACAAGGGAGGGGAAATCTAGAGACGAAGGATTTGGGGAAAGCCTTGGATAAACACAAAATCCATGACCCTGACCCCATCGATGCAGGCAAACCTTGGGTTAAGGTTAGGGTTTCTCAGCCTTGGCTAGAAGCTGGAAGATGGGTGGGCTTCAAATCCCAGCTATGCGGTCTGGGGAATTCTGGGAGTTGAAGTCCATCTCTCTTCCAGCTTCTAGCCAAGATGGAGAAGCAGTAATACTCCTGCAACGCACCTGTTGCTTTCTGTAGACGTAGCTGATATTGACCACAACCTCTGGATGTAGTGAGTTCTCATGGTGCAAAGACAGCAACTGTAAGGTATTTCAGAGAATCAGGATTTGCATTGCTCTCCCAATGTTCAAATTAAACATAGTTTCTGAGGGGCAAAAAAACCCTTTTAGTTCTTGGTTGGGACATTCTGATTATAATTTGCAGGTGTTGGGGAGTAAGTTCTCCTCTCTGCCTCCACCCCAGAAGCAGAAGTTAATTTGCTTCTGTTTGGTTAAAAAAACAAAACGCAACCCTCTGTGGCATTCTTCATTGTGTCCAGTTTCTATGGGCCCTATTCTCCATTGTCTATCAGCTGCGAACAAACAGTCAATGAAACTGCTGGGAAAGGAATTGATGCAGTCCAGCCTCTTTGTCTGGGTCACACAGCACTAGAGAAATATTTGCTTTGACCCACAGAATGACTTCTCTTTTTCTCAAGTCCTGCATCACTGTGGCTGGAAAAATGGGTGTGGCTCCTGTTTCAGTGGTGGGCTTTGGGTTGCTACTCAACAATATAAGGAACCAGCTGGGGAGAGTTTAAAAAAATAATAATCCTGGGTGTACTGAATAACGCCATGACCTTTGGCCCTGTGACTTGCCTCCAGAAGTTGTGGGTGCTCCAACACTGGAGGCTTTTAAGAAGAGACTGATTGTCCTGAATGGCAGAGGGTCTCCTAGTCGAGCAGGGGGTTGGACTAGAAGACCTCCAAGGTCCCTTCCAACTCTGTGATGCTGTTAACACAACATATTGTGGCTTAGTCCAAGATGGGCAATCAGGACTTTCCCTTTTAGATGAAGAGAGGCCTTTTGCAGCAAGGATCAGCACTCTGGGCAGCTCCCACTGGTCTCTGCTACCTGAACTCTACAGGGATGTTACACATATGATAGCAATAGTCACATACTTTAGCAAACTACGGTTCACAGCCCCAATGGTTGTCTATACATGCGCATGCGGGGCTTGGTTTGCATTCATGCGCTGCATCAACCCTAAGTCGGAGAAACCACTTGTAACTAAGTTATGTAATGTGAACCTGTGTGTTATAGTTTTTCAATAAACCACAGGTAAGAAAGCCAAGGACTTTGCATAATACATTAAGGTAGCATCACTTGAGATCAGGTGTTCTTGGGAAGACTGGATTTTCTATTTTGGTAAGCAATCTCATTTCCCTGGCTGTTGAGCTCAGCAGACCTCTTTTGCATAAACATGTTTAGTATTGGACTATTAAAAGCTCCATACTACCTCTTAAATTACAGCCTGCCACTAACCACAGATGGTGGAATCCTGCCAGGAAAATCAGGTTGAGGCAGGGAGTTCTCGATTCAGGAGGCTGCAGTACCACAACCGGTTGCCTAGCAACCTGGATGCAAATTCCCATCCCGTCAGAAAGCATTTGTCTTTCCAGCAACGACTTGGACCTGGGAGCTCAAAGGGGAGGATTGGGGGGGGGGAGCTAATGAGGTGGCTTTAAAAAGGCAGCTCCTACGCAATCTTCGGGGAGTCTCTTGGAGGCAGGGAATTCATAGCATAAAAAAGAAATGCTTTGTTGTTGTTCTTAAAAAATGGGACTGAACTAAAAATGGCACAGCACAAAGATGTTCTATCACAACAGTTGCAAGATAGCAGTTGACAGGATTGCTGAGTGAAGAATCCTCCAAAATAAATCTTCTGGGATTCAGAATGGTAGGACTAACTCTCACGAAGTAAACTTTAAAAAAAATATGCTTAATAGTGAAGATGAATGAGACTTTCTGAAACAAGATGGCAATATCTCGTGAGGCTGCAGGTTGGTGTACAGAATACTGCCTTCTAATGTAGAAGGTCCTCCACTTAATGTCCTATGTCCTTAGGTGAGCTGAGGCTGGCCCCGGGAGCTACAGCCAGCAGCCTAGATGAATGCACGGTGAACTTGGGGCAGGCAAGGTGTCTGCTACATTAATAGATAATTAAATTGTGGGATATGGTGTTTTGAGATGGCAATTCACTGTTCGATGACTTGAAAAAGACACGATAAAGATTGCAAATTGTGTGCCTTTGAGCATCAAGGCCCAAGCAAGAGGGAATCATGCTCTCCTCTGGGATTCCACACTGCACAAATGATTGCAATATGTGGTTAGCTATTAAATCTCAGCCTATTATATAAATCCAACAGTTGTGGTTTGTTAATCATAGTCTGTGGTTGAACACAATGCATACCTCTGGCCATTCTTCTTACTTAACCAAGATGGATAAAATAGCAAGCTGGTTTAGCAAAATGTGTGACTCTAGCAGGACATTATGGGGGAAAAAGAGCCCAGTCAAATGGCCATCTAGTCTGATCCAAAGTTTTCGATGGTTCTAAACACTGAAACAGATTTTGGAAGGATGATATCACCGTGCTTAGAATCCCTCCTAGTTTGGGTCTTAAAATGCAGCTCCTACAAGATTTGTCTGGGAAAAACATTAGAGGGGTGACAATGACTCACACATTACCATTTGAAGAGACAGGAGCACCCTTATGCAAATGTGTCTGGGGCAGTTTCATATTTATGCTTGGCCTATTTCCTTCCATTCAGGGTGTTTAGAACAAACGATCTACTCCGATAATGCCTTTCTGGTCTTTGTGTTTCCAACCCCCTGACTGGTTCTTGCTGTTCCATTAATTGAGATTAATGTCTCAATCAGTTTCATAAAAGTGCAAATGTTGCTGGGAGATGAATCTCATGTCCATTGTGGCTCCAGATGTATTTATTTTGTCCTGCAATTAGCTGATTTGTCACAGCAGCTGCCAAAATGAAAGCTCATCAAGAATTGTACTGCTATTGTCAAGACTTGTTTTTCAGAGAGGGGCGAAGTTTTAAAAACATATTTCATATTTTTGTTGGATAGTTTAACTATTTCAGTCTGCCCAACTAGGACTCAATGAATACTAGTGTTTAAAACTACTTGTTGCTTTTTTATTTCCTGAAAAGTTTAGCTTGACGATTGAGAGGTTAAATATATTTCCTTAATCTGGGGCTTCCAGATAGAGTCGGCCTACATCTCTTATTATTTTTCCCAGGTAGGAGAGCTGCAAGTTGCCATTCCATACATCTAGAGGAATAAAGTAGGAGCAATTCTTATTGTGCACTTCAGCCTTCGGGGTACTTTTCATATCAGAAAGTTGCATTGCAAAAAAAAAAGATTGTTTTTTTTTTAATTTAAGTCTCCCAACAGTATTTTGACTGACTGTTTAAAATGTGGTTATGCCACATCTTTCTTTCCTGTAAATGAGCAGAGCTGGCATCCCCTTGGGTCCTTGACAATGCCAGATGTAATTCACAGGCACCCTTCATATTTCAAAAGGGAAAGTTAGGACTGTCACAGATCTCCTTCAGAAGGCCACACTGGGTGGAAAGGAAAGTTGTCAAGCAGATTTGGGAATAGAACTGTTATTTCCTGGTTTTAGTGTTATATTTAGCTTCCAAGGATTTATGTAACATCTCTGACACATACTTTCAAAATGTACAAGCTGTACAAGCCATACTTCATCTCAAGATTTGATTTAATCAGTTTTATGGTGAGAGAATTCTCTCACAGTCTGGACTCTTCTAACAAGTCATCCTACTCTGTCTGGATTTCCAAAGCTCTTCACTATATAATTAAGCCTCATTTTTTAATGCAAGTTGCAGTACCTGAACAATTAAGTGTCAATGATATTGTAGAATCCTGGCAAACTTTCTAAAGGCTGCAAGGAAGAAGAAACGGTTGCTGAATGTGGAAAATCCAATAATTCTGAGGGATGTGAAACATCTATTTAGCAGAAGGAAACCCCTTCTGCTAAAAAGAAAGCTGGTCTGCAAAAAGAAGGTCATTTGATTCTGGGAGACTTCAGATAAAAAGCCAGTGTGACAAAAGGCCTTTGAAAAGGTGCCAGGAAGAAACAAGTGAGGAGTGCTTATCACTGGATCATGAAAATACTGTGTAGATATCAAGTTGGGAGAAAGTGCAACGTGTGTTTGTACTCTAGTCTTTCTTATTCCCTTGTTTCCAGAGATCCAAAATCCAGGTTGGCTGTGCCTTGAGATAATCAGTCTTATCTTGTTAGTAAGCATTTCAAGGAAGTTCTCGGAGAAGATTTTGAGAGCTGTTTTGATTATTCCCCAACCCCAGTTACTCATTATGCTTGGCCACACGGAGTTTAATCTTCATTAGACGAGCGGCTTCCCAAGACTTGGCTTGGCAGAAGATCTTGTGCTTTTTCCAATCCACAGGGTGACTAAATCATTAGCCGTATCTCTGGAACTGATAGTTCTGGGTGCCCGGTTCCACTTAAATTGGGAGGGAGGGGGCAGGAAGGCATGCCTTGCCTCTATGAAAAGCAGCTATGGATTTTCTCTTCCTCATCAGTTCAAAGAATTTGTTCTTGCGTATGCAACGATGCCGGCTGACTGCCCAGGTGCTCAGGGTCCATATCCAGCTATCAAGATCAGATCCAGAGGAAGGTTGATCTTAGGCCTTGTAGGGAGTCATGGTTGACTGAGGACTTGAAGCCCCGTATCCCTTCTGTTGCTGGGCGGGCAGCATCCTCACAATTGTACTAGATAAATTGCAGCTCAAAAGACAATTTCAGTGAGTAGACAAAGATCAGGAAAACCATTTGTTTGCAGGACGAGATCTCAGCTGTGGGCAAAATTGTGTTGCTGTCCTTTTGGAAGAAAGGTGTTTTCTGAGAGTTTTTTCTTATCTTTTCTAAATCTACCACTAAGGATCCCTCTGCTACAAAGCAGGAAAATGGAAAAGGGGAGTTGATCTAGGCAGGTTAAAAATCTCCAATTAAATTATCTTTTGTCAGTTCAGACATACCACCTTTACCCTCCTACAATTTATTTTCCTTTTACAAATCCTCTATCACAGCAATGGCAATGATCATTGCTGGTGCACCCATTTAGATAAGAGTTCCTTCCAAGAGTACAACTGCACAAGGGAACTGGGTCCTGCCCACATCTTTTCTGTAGTCAGAATCAGTTGGGTGTTTCCAGTTTTTCAGTCTATTTCAACTGCAATGAACATATATTTAGAGATGTTGAAATAGGACAGCCTTACTGAACTGGGTGTGTTGCCGTGTTCTCAGTTAGCCGTAAGTTCTTATTACTTGGTTCCAAATTATTGTGATTGATATTGCTGTATTTGGACGACTGACAGAATCATACACTCCATAAAGGAAAATGGGAAACAGCCAGCTCCCTTGTCTTCTTTCTGATGGGGGGTGGGAATGGCACCTTCAAGATCTTGTGTCTTCTGGATAGACCTACAAGATGAGTGGGGGGTGGGGGGATGTCACCCTTTCTCTTTCTGTTTCTTCTCTACATTCCAATGTCAGTAGGGAGGCTACAAAGAGACAAATTTAGGAGGGCTGTTTAGGATTTCCCCGTAGATTAAAAGCTCAGAAATACACAGCTTGAATGCTGGAACTTAACTGTCAAAAATCAGATAATGGACTGGTAAAAACAGCCCGCTGGAGGGGTCCTGTGGGAGAATTAGAGAATCCAGCAAGCATCCCATGCAGGGAGAACCAGATGTTGTAAGACACACAGGAGGTTCAAAAACCTGTATTTGCCTTGTTATGGAAGGCTGGTAGGTGATTAATTTTCAGAGGAAGATTAATAAGTAGGCAGAGAGCATTTGATCCTACCTTGATTTCTTTCCACCTACAGTCATTCTTAGGGGCCATTTTAATCTGCTTACTTTTATCCTACCTGGGCAACAGAACATCAGGTCTGGGGAGGGAAGGGGTGGGCCCAGGTAGAGAGTTGCATGGCAGAATAAGGAGGCAGAGGAAGATTGAGAGGTAATGTTCTGGAGTAAATTCTGGAGGAGGGCAAATGACTGTTAGGCATTTGCAGAATGCTCAGGAAAAACAGAACCTGCTGGTGTACATCTGACTGGCTGACATTCCACAATAGAACATTTTGAGGCTGTTCTCTCTTGTTTGTGAACCAGAGGATTAGAAGCAACCAGCAGCTCAGCTTCCACTGTGATTAGTTTGATGCATTTATTAATACCAACTATTTGTCACAATGAATTTCGCATTGAAAGGACAGGAGTGGGGAGCTGATCTCCTGCCAAGGACTACATTTTTCTAGGAGCAATCTGTTGGAGCCTGCACATCAGAAGGAGAAAGACAGTGAGCTGCCCAGAGTCACATATATGAGATGGGCAGCAAAAGAAAGAAAGAAAGAAAGAAAGAAAGAAAGAAAGAAAGAAAGAAAGAAAGAAAGAAAGAAAGAGATAGGGAACAGCGCCCAAATTGGGTACTTTTCTTTAATGATCTTTTCTGACACCCCATTTCTTTCCTTCCTGCCATTTCCTTCCCTCCTTCATATTATTTCTCCATCTGTTTAGGCTTTAGCTGTTCTCACTTTCATTCCCCCTGCATGAGTTTAGACTGAACCCACAGGTGACTCACCTCTAAAGTGAAACAACAGGAAGTGTGTAGCCACTGTTAGATTTGCTAAAGTCAGCTAAACTGATAAATACATATATTTATTGGTTATATTTCTTTTGATGAATGCAAATGGCTTTGGCACTGTCTTGGAAAATGCATTTTAATTGCCGTTACATATGAAGCTTGAAACTATAATCCCTTATCCGAGTCAGCACAATGTATTAACAGGTATTTTTTTAAAGTCAGACGAAGCTCAGCCAGGCTGCCTAGGGAAATATATGTACCCTAAAGAAGGGGCTGTGACGCAGCACTTCCACAGAGCGAATGTGGGATGAGTATGAAAAACACACCCTGAGCCAGGCTGTCATATTGACTGGAATAAAGGAGGGAAGACAGAAGTACTTCACATTTTCTGTGGAGTTGGCTATGCAGCAGAAAGGCAGCACCAGATCTTCTAATGCAGTTATGAAAGAGGCTTAAGATGAAAAAGCAAAGGAGATGAATAGCTAACAAAATGCAGACTCTGTTCTCTAAGCACACAGATGGAGCAAAAGTCTTAATCCCAAATTAGAGAACGAATTCCAGTAAAAAACCAACCAACCAACCCTCATTGCTTTATTTGCTAGACAGAGACATGAAAGATACAGCATTATTGTGGTTC
The DNA here is from genome assembly GCA_009733165.1 of Naja naja. Taxonomy (NCBI): domain Eukaryota; kingdom Metazoa; phylum Chordata; class Lepidosauria; order Squamata; family Elapidae; genus Naja; species Naja naja. Next base: position 1,488,771 of record CM019165.1, read on the forward strand.
GAGCATAGGATCCCTGAGCATGCTGGAAAAGCATGCCTCTGGTTTGTACAGGTCTTTTTTCCCTACAGGAAAGAGAAAGAGAAGCTCAGCACTTCATTAAGAGTTGTCAGAAAAGGGAGCGATATGAGACATAGGAATAGGAATGTCCTATGCATGCATTTCTCTCTTTGCATGTGTGTGCAGGAGGGAGAGATTATGCATAGTGTATGTGTATGAACTTAGATGAATATTGACTTATACTGGTATAGAATAATTTTCAGGAATACTTTGTTTCACCAGAATTCTTCTTTTAAAAAATGGTATCTACTTTTTCCCCCCTTTTGGACAAAAATATTCAATGACATTTAATCTTTGCCATCCTCGGTGCTTATCACGGAGTAAACTCAAGCATCCATCTTTCATCTGCAGGGAAACTTGGCCAAAGACTGCTAAATTAAACTGATCAGTCAATGTCACTTAAGTGAGATCCTATCTGGGAAAGAAAGACCATAATCTACTTACACCTCCCCAAAGTTTGAGAGCAACATCTCACAAAGTTTTTTTCGTTCCTTATCACAAATGTAATCATAATTCTGGAGACTATTTCAAACATTACTGGGTGCACTGTGCACTCAGTAGGACACTGGTCCAGCCATGGGCTCTTTTACAACTAGGCTCTTCCAAGCTTTGTATTTGTAAAGAAAAACTTTTGGTGTCTTTTAAGGAGCCATAATATTACCAGGCACTGCACAACTGCATCCCAAAAACAAGAATGTGTTTATCATGATCTGAATGATAAGATTTATATGACCAAAGGGGGGAAAAACAATTTGTTTGTTTTATAACTTACATTTTGTTTGCCGTTTCAGTCTCCAGCTCCTTCTAAATCAAGCTTTTCCAATCTGATGTTCCTCAAATTCGTTGGGACTCCAATTCCCAGAATTCCCATTCCGCAGAAACCAGATTACAAGTAAATCATACGCTGCTTGAAAATTCATTGATGGTATCTGTTTGGTTGCAGCTGCAGAAGGGAGACAAACTGGGTTTAAATGGCCATTTTTCTCCTCTACTTTTGCTGTTTCTAGTTCCACATAAGCTGAAAACTATATCATCTGCTGACAAAACTATACTCATTCTTGACAAAAATTAAAAACTACATCAGTTAAAACAGTTGAAATCTATTGGGAAATTGTCATTTTGAACAGCCTAGAATCTTAATGCAATTCTGAATCAATTAATTAAATGCTGACTCACATAGAAGAGGAACCTGAATTATCATTGATTTTCCCAGATGATGTTAATAATAATAATTTTAAAAAATGGACAGGAGCTGGCAGAAATTTAAGACAAGCAACATGTCTTCTGAAATTTTAAAATCAAGGGTGTTGTTGAAATTAAATATTTCCCTCAATTATATGACCTCCTGAAATCTTTTTATCTCAAAAACTATTTTCCTTATGACTGCTTTATGACGATTTTTGTGGGGAGGGGGAGAGCAGTTGTGATGTTTCTAAACAGCTTAATAGTAAGTTCCAAATTATGGTATTGTGACTTTCACTTTTGCAATGTTGCTGTGGAAAATGCATTAATTTGCAGGGGAAAAACAAGCTGGAAAAGTTCTCAAAAGCATTTTAAAGCTGAGAAAAATATATGAAATGTATTACTCTTGAATGCAATCTAATGGTATACAAACTAGGAAATAGGCAAAACCAAAAGAGGCTTTTCTGAAGAGAGGTTGGACTGGGTGTGATTGCTTTCTTTTTCTAAAAAAAGCACAGTACATGAAATGTACAGAATCACTGTCTGAACTTTGCACACATTTGCAGTATAATATCGCAATAAAAAGTACATTAACAGTTTGAAGTACAATTGCAGAAGTATCCTAAAATCACAAAGTGTGTGTCTCATGGTCACATTGTGAAACTGTGGATATTGCATGACCATTTGTCACATGCTGTTTCATGACCCTGCTGTGCGAGAGTTGGATTTGGGAAATTTTGTGGTGCTTCATACATGGAAGGAGTTCAAATTTGCAAGAAAAGTTGATATTCTGTCAACAAGGTGAGCAACAGATTGAACAGAATACTAGATCAACTCTGTATTCTGTATTAGATCACATGTACTAGATCAATTCTCATAATTCCTGTCCAGCAATCACACAGAAATCAGTGTGATTTGATTTGATTTGATTTATTTGACTTGTATGCTCTCGAAAGGACTTGGGGCGGCTCACAACTAAAAACAGACAATAAGTTTGTATTTTAATTGTGAGCAGCCAGTCCTTCGAGAGGGGTGGCATACAAGTCCAATTATAAATAAATAAAATAAGTTAATTACCTAAAACAATATTAAATACTACAAGCCAATTAATCTAAAACCCATATAAAATTCCTGAATTAAATTTAAAACTACCCCCCCAAGAGGTCAGCACAGCCTGGCCTGTTCAAAGAGCCAGGTTTTCAGATCGTGGTGGAAGGTGTGAAGGTCAGGGGCCAGACGGAGTCCCAGGGGTAATTGATTCCATAGGGCGGGCACCGCCACAGAATAGGCCCTTCCCCGGAGCGCTGCCAAACAACACTGGGTCGCGGATGGCACCCCGAGGAGCCCTTGCCTGTGTGCTCGCAGTGTGGAAGCTTTCCCGTGTGATAATCTTCAAGGCATTGGGAACAATTTGTAGGCAAATAAATTACAGAAAGATGCATGCAACAGCATATTAAAAAGTCCATTAATGGGTGCAAGGCTCTCTCTTAGCTAAGGTTTAATTCAGGTATACTACTAAACTCTGCTCATTCATGCTCCTACAGTGCTTTACATAATAGTTACATCATACCTGAAGACCTGCCAGCCAGTTTATCCTAACAGAACAGTTAAGAGGAAAATGTGAAGATGAAAACAAATAAAGACAGCCACTGCCAGAATAAATAACCATTATCTTCACATGTGTCATCACCAGCAGACTTATTTCATGAAAACATAAGAACATGGAAAGAGCACAACTGCACCCGTGTATCCCAGAATTCAATTGTCACTAATCAAATGTCTTGGGAAAATCCACAATAAAAACCCAACTACAATAATCCTTAGATTGGGTTCTCACCCTGTGCTAAGAAGGGAGCCAGTTATAAGGTAGGCCTCACAGGACTAACTTGCTCCTGGTTGTCCAGAGATTAAGTTAGCATGAATTGCTTGAGACAAAGATAGTAAAATTGACAGTCTTCAAATGTCCGCTAGCCTTCTCATTCATAATAATACATTCCATTGCCATGACAGTTCCAGTCATCTTTTTTTTAAAGGGAGAAATGAAAAAATTGATCAATGTAGCAAAAAATTGTCTTATTCAGAATTCTATTCAGGTATGTTCTCTCCCATTTCCATTATCCTGTATGAACCCTGGTCTGTGCCCACAAAGCAGCCTTACTGGGCGGAAGAGAAAAAAAAGTTAAGGAAAATGTTCACCACTGAGTCTCACCACTTGAAAAAAAAGTAGTTCATCTTGCATCACTTCCTGCCTCCTCAATTGTGCAGGAAAGTGTTGCCACACTAAAATCTCTTAATGGTGCTGCTGTCACACTTTTGCTGTTTTAAAAATGTCAGATGAAAAGGAAATGCATGTTCTTTCTGACTTTCCAAAACTTGCTCCGCACTTTTATTTTTCTGATCATTCGTGCTGTCTGTTGGTGCTCAGTACATCTACAGAATTTCAACATTTGGAACATATTCCAAAGACAAGCTTTGTTAAGATAATCCTATATATTCTCTTGTTTGACATACCTTTGTTTAGTAAAGCCATACGAATTTTGAATTTATTTCATAAAAAGCATACAGTGGCCATTACACAAATACGATGTCCACAGAATCATTGTAATCTGTTAGAAATTAAATTTTTAATTTTTTTGTTTTGTTTTAAAAGGCAGAAATGTGCCAGGATCTTCAGTAATCAGTAACCCAGTAAGACCACAAAAGCATCCACAAAGAAGAGAAATACAAAAGGAAAATTAAACAAACAAGCCCTTCCAAATTGGGGATTTGGAGAAGGAGGCAGCAGTGAAAGAAATGCAAAGCTAGAGAGCAGAAGGACTAAAGTCACCCTGGATTATTTAGCCAAATTGTCATTCACGGCTTGGGAAATGTCAAGTGTGAGGAAGAAACATGCTTGTGGGTGCTTAGTTTTGTCAAGCAATGCAAATATAAGAGATCAAGAAGGGATTTTCTTGGAATGTGTGCTCATTAGATTCCTTCTGTGTCCCAAAGAGTTATTTGGGGGCAAATGAAAGGGATTTCATACATTTAGGATTCACTTTTGTACATAAAGTTCTCACCAAACACATTAGAATAGAAAGATGACACTCGACTGCAAACTACAAAAAGGGCTTGTGGTATTTTGTTTGGGTTTCTTTTATTGGCACAATTATAGCTTTGCAAAGGAGTCTACATTTTCTTCACTAAGAATAACTCATTCCATAAGGCAGTTTGTTGTGTTAAAACATACTTGTTAAAACTGCCTAGTTTGAAGGAATACTGTTGTTGCTTTTAACCATTTAGTCTTGTCCAACTCTTGGTGACTTTATAGGCAAGCGCTCGAATGCTGCTGCCTATTAAATAGGGTGGTGGGATAATTCAGGTAGAGGAGAATACTATGCGAGAAACACAGCTGAATTACAGAACTGAAAAAATGGGATATGGACATTTTAATATATTTAAATTTTTAAATAAGGTTGGGAATTTTTCTATTGGTGGCAGGGAAGATCCTGTTGGCAATAAGAACAATGAACTAAAAAAAAATTAAGGGAACCTGGCAGGATTGAAGAAATAATTAAGGGTACAATGACTAGGCAGCAAAGTGATATATTTTCTAGTGAAGGTGATTTTATCTACAGAAGAAGCAACTGGATTGCAGATCAGAGAAGGAGTTATGTGTTCCAGAACAAGGAAAGGAAGGCCATTTAGTGTTTAGACATGGGAGTATAAACCCAGGTCTTTCAAGGGTTTTTCAAATTCTGATGACTTCTTATATTTCTTCTGCAGTTTGATTTAAGTCCTATTGCCCAGACTTAATCCAATTTTTTGTTATTTTACATAGAGTCATACTCTGCGCATGGTGTATGATTTAACCCCGATGACCTCTATTTTCTTAGTACTGACTCTCTCTTCCTGACTTATTTCAAGACAAGATGACACTGCAGCTTTTCTCAAGCTCCCTGCCTCGGCTCAAAGACTTACCAGTTCCACCAGTGATAATGACATAGTTACAGTTAATGTTATTACATAATCGCCTCTGTGTTCCTGCGCCTGTTCCAAAAATAAGTCCTCAGAGGAGAAATGTTTACTTAATATTTAAACACTAGAGCTGACATCTTTTGAGAAAAAAATAAAAACAACCACCCTATCCATTCAGGTACTCCTCCTAAATGCAGTAATTAAACCACACTTGGCCAAACATTAAAAAGAAAAACAATTAAAACATTGGACATTCTTTCTCCTTGCCAATGAAATTAAATGTATTATCCCCACTTGGTTGATCCTAATTGCTTTGAGGCTTTCCCCTGACAGATTTCTGCCACATCCCAGCATAAGGCTATGAAAGCTATTCAGCAGTAGATCAATTGGAAAGGACAAAATTTGGCCTTGACATCTGCCATAATAATAGTACATACTAATAACAAAGTCACTTATGGACTGCCAATCCTCCATCCATGCATCAGAAATAGCATTGGAAAGCCTCCCGGAATGCTCAAAGTACCAAAATAAAAGAGATTCATTGGGGGGAAAGGTATGGAAGGAGGGGAAAGCCTTGAAATAATTCAGGAAAGATTAGGGATGTGCGGTGGCTGCAGAATCTGTGGGTGGGTGTGAAGGGAATACACAATGTGCTATACAGTATTACTGCTGACTTAAGAGTTTTGGGATTGAGGCTGGCTCTGCTTTCTATTGCTGATCTCCCATTTGCTCTTAAAATTTTAATCTTCTGGGCCCAGGAGATGCTGGTTTTAGCTGCTTTTAGCCTGGAAACGGGACATTTTTGGAAAAAGAGCAAGTTTTATGCTGCAGCTTTCTGGATTCAGGGCGTCTCGATTCATGTTGTGCTTCACGTAGGAAGATACAAAGACAAATATTCCGTCTTCAATGCTAAGTACCGCAAAGAGGGTCAATTCCAACTGCATTTTAAAAATTAAATCCTTTTTACCTTTTGCTGCGTGATCCATCCCTTCTTCTAAAGGAAACTATGTTTCTGCACAGAAGTGCTTGGGGCGGTTCCATTCCCTCAAAGGAGACAGAACTCTGTGCATTCTCAAGCGTGTTCTTTCCTTTAATTCAGCCTGTGAGCAAAATTGTATCTTATCCTGGATTTTTTTTTGTGGGGGGGAGGCCACATTTGGGGAAATGGGTTGCAATCCCAGGAGAAAGGAAGGAGGAAAGAGGTTTTCCTTGTCAAATGGAAAAACCACTTTTTTCTGGAATCTAATATTGATAAATCTTGTCCATCCATGGATTTACTTAAACAGTTCCCCCTTTTCCTTGCAACATCCTCCTGCTCCCATCTTGTACAGGGTATAAACCACAAATTCAGCAACATGTTTGCATGTGAGAAGGGTTGCCATGGCGGCTACAGGTTTTTGCAAGGGTTTTAATCTTATTTTAAGATCCCAAGACTTCCTGACTTCCTCCCTTTTCTTCAAAAGGAAAGCCCCCTCTAGGGCTTTTTTCCACGGTGGGGGAGCTTTGGCAGGTGTGGCTACGAGTTCTATTCCTGCGGACTTTTGCACCAACTCACAACTGATTTAATTCAGTGGCTAACTTCAGCACCTGGACAGCTTCTCTATTTTTTTAAGGCTCTGTCCTTCACCCTCAACCCCTTCTGGGTGATGGGAGGCTAAAAGTACAACACAGAGAACTGTGCACATGCTCAAGGGAACACTTTCCTTTGACCCCTCTTCGTCTATTTTTAAAGCAAGAGAGCCTTCCCCGCCCCCGCCCCAGAGGGTCCTGCCTTAGGCAGAACGCCATTCCTTCTTCTCTCCCATCCCTCTTTCCCCTTCTCTCTGCCTCAGGTTTCCATTATTCCCCGCCCTCCCTTTCTTTGGCTTCTCCCCTCAGAAGCGCCCTGAGAGAAAGATGAGGGGAGGGACTCTTTTTCCGCTCTCCCCCTCCCGCTCTTTTTCTTTCTATCTCTTCCACAGGCGGAAGGATCGCGGGCGCGCGACTGAGTGAGGCCGCCCGCACGGGAGGAGGGAAGAGAGCGAGAGAGAGAGCGCGCGTGCGGCCGGGAGTGGGAGGGAGCCGCCGAGCGAGGGGCAGAAAACGGGCGAGCGCGTGCCACGCACCTTTTCCTCAAAGCTTCCCGCTCTTGGCCCAGAAAGAAGTCCCGGCTGCCGCTTCCTCCGGTATCCCTGCGCCTCCCCCCCCACCCCGAAGGAGGTGACTGGGGCGAGGGGAGGGCCGAGGCGGCCATTTTGTTCGCCGCCGTCGCCGGGGATGTTGCTGGGTTGCTGAGGCGGGCGCAACCGGCGCGGAGGGGAGCTTGAGAGAGGGAGAGAAGAGGGATCCGAGGGCCCCTGGGAGACCGGGCGAGAGGACCGCGGTGGTGGGCGGAGGCGAGGGAAGCAAGCGCCGGCTCGGGAGCCGGGGGCGGCCGCGGCGAAGGAGGAGGAGGAGGAGGAAGTCGACCCGGCGGGCTCCGGCTTGGCTCCTTCCCCAGCCGCGGAGAGGCGATGGCGGATATTGACAAGCTCAACATCGACAGCATCATCCAACGGCTGCTGGAGGGTGAGGAGGGGCGGCTTTGGGGAGGGGGGGGAAGGTCCGCAGCGCGGGAGGGCGCCCGGGGGCGGCGGGTTGGGGGGGTGAGAGGGAGGGCTCTGCGCCCCCCTTTGGAGATCGGAGGAGGGGATGGCGACCCCCCAAAGACCCTCCGATGGGGGCCCGTCTCCCTTCAGGAGGGGTAAGACCCCCCTCCCCAAATGATGCCTTCTGTCTGCGGAACAATTCGGCGGAGGGGGCGGTTGAAGATGTGCCCCCCTCCCCCAGATAAGGCACCCTCTTCGTTGCAGGCCGCCCCACTTTCGTCTCTCTGCCCCCCCAAATCCCCAAATCGGGGTTCCCCTCCCACAATCTGGGGAGGCTTTTGGAGTCGGGGTGTGTGTGCTTTGGACAAAGGAAGGCTGGGAAATGGGGAGGGGGCGGGCAGAGGGCGCGAAGGTGACCCCCACCCCCACTTTAAAAGAGGGGCTTTTTTGGGGAGAGGGTTCAAAGCTGTGGGGGTGAAGAGAAGGGGGTGCTCAATGGAGGGAAGGAGATACCTGTGGGGGGGGTTGAATGTACCCTTGTTTACCTGGGGGGGTCTCTCTAATGTGTTTTATCCCCCCTCCCAATTTCTATTATTAGGGATGAATTTTAAGGATGTCCCATAAGAGGATGGGAGAGGCTTTGCTGAATGAATGGGCAGGCAGTTTAAAAGGGGGCTGAATCACTGGCCCAAATAGAAGGGGCAGAAAATTATGGTTGTGTTTGTGTGCATGTCTCACAAGCACACACACACAGAGACATATAAATAAACACCAGTAGTGTAAGTAATTAATGAAAAATGCAAAGTCAGGATGATGCAGATCTGCTCTGCGTTATTCATTAGAAGAAAAGGGGTCAAGGTGCAAATATTTTTTTTAACCTTTGCCTCTGCTTTTCCTTAGAAAATAAGATGTATTTTGGAACATCTGTCTTTGTAGGTCATTCTTTGCAGGGAAACGGTTTGATGTGTGCCTGTCTCTGGAGAGTCCCAATCACCCAGGTCATGGTTGTCCCAAAGGTGCCTTTTCCAAAAGGCAGTGGGACTTTCTTGGTTTTTCTCCCCCCCCCCAACTTTAAAAATGTTTTGCTTCTCATCCAAGAAGCTTCTTCAGTTCTGAATTGAAAAAGCACCCTTGGGACACCCTTCGAATGAAAGAGTCTGCTAGTTGGGTTGCAGTTTGGGATCTGTTGGATTGCTGGGTTTTGCAACGAAGTTGCTAAACATAATTTTATTAGGATTCTGGGCTGGATTCGAAGCCAGCGTGAGGGCACAGTACTGACGTGTGAAACATAGGCTCAGGAGATAACTTTGAGCATTCTTTCTTGGCTCAAGAACCTTACTAAGTTGTTATTATAAGAGAAGAAATTATAGGAGGGAATGCTTTTATAGATCAGTTTAGGCTTCTAGGGTGAGATACCACAAAGTAAACATAAATAATAAGGATGAGGTGAAAGCAGGCGTCTGCAGTGGAGGGAAAGCAGGAGAGTAGGAATGGAGGATTTCTGAGGGGGTGTGGAATAAATATCCCTCTTTCCCCAGTATCCAGAAGCTGACATTGCATGTGGTTTTCATCTCCTTATCCTGCAGTCCTTACGCCTGGACTTCATCATGCTCCTTTGGTGAAGTTGTGAAAGGAAGGGAAAAAAACCCTCCTGGAGAAGTTGCATCCAAGATGCAGAGCCCCAGCGGTAGCCTCATCTTTCAAATAGCCCAAAGTTTTTGTACATGATGCTTTTTATAGTTGGATGGTGGAAATCTTACATGCCTTTCTAGCCTGCTCTTTCTTAGAATAGGAACACAAGTAATTTGTAGTGTCTGGTAGGTCTCTTTTATTGTGCCCTCTTTAACATAGGTGGAGTCTTGCTTGGAGGGAAGAAAGAGATTGTTGGTTAGTCCAGTCTTCCTGACACTGTATGATTGTTGGTCCAGGGAATTATGAGGGCGTATAAAAATGTTGCTCGCCTGCCTGTGCCCGTCTATCATGGCCATTAATTTTAAAAATAGGCCTGCTTCTTTGAGCTGGAGTGAACGTTTTGCTTGCAAACAAATTACAGACTTAATCCAAGCATTATGACATCAGTGTGACATTTTGATTACTCTAAACTCTGGTGCTGGGTTCCAGGTGGCTCCTCTCATCTGAACAATTTGGCGGGCTGATCCGAGTGCTTTTCTGGGGCACTTCCAAGATACAACGTTCTGTACGTTTGGGGTATCTGTCTGCAGTTTCAGTTGCAGGAGGCTGGCCTTAGATTAAACTCTGGGTTGGGTGAACAGATCTGATGACCAACATTCCTTCCAGCAACAAGCAAAAATTATAAGGCTGGGTTGATCCAGCCTTATCCAATAACACAATTTGGGAATTTAATTTCCATCTAATCAAAAAAACTGTCTACAATAATATGAACTGGGCCACCTATGTATCCTTTCTATGATGGGCCTTAATCCTTCTCCTTTAGGTTTGCCAAAAGACCATTGAAAGAGAATTATCAATGCAAAAAATGATTGGATTTGTAAATTCAAGATGTTTGGTGTTAGCCTAGATAGAACTTTAAAAAAAATCAAACCCTTCTAGTGTTATTAGAGCTGTTCTTGCATGCTTAGTAAAAATGGTTGCTTAATCATCTCTCTTCATTTGTTTAACAAATTTAAATTTCAGATGACAACAGCATGAGTTCAGTATAGATTAATTTTTAGTGTCCTGTAATGCAACATGAGTTTTAAAGGTTGTGTACACATATCGGAGGGATAAACAGGGTATATTAACACCCTATTATCTTCTATTAATAGAAATCTTATTGCTACTTAATGCTACATGTGTATTGATATAATTTAAATTATGCAGCAATGAGAGAATTTTTAAAAAATTATTTTCTCTTGGAATTGATTACTTGTAAAAGTATGTTGTATTCTTTTTTCTTCTGCATTGGTAATTTCAACCCGAAATATGAAAGACTTCGGGCTCTAAAATGCATTTATTGGCATCTTAGAGAAGGATGCTTCCTAATTGTGTATTTACCCTGTTCTTGGAAGAGTTGCAATAAGATCTTGGGGCTTAGTTGTTGCTACAAAAGAGCTGCAAAGCTTTAGTTCTCCTGCTTCCTTTCAGATCCAAGAAGAGGAGAATGAAAGTGTGCTGGCTTTCATTCTACAAAGTGCAGCTTCATATCATTTCTGAACTTTGGAAGGGTGGTATTGCTATAAAATATAATTAGAACTAAAAGCTCTCTAGTCTGTCTGCATGCTCCAGTTCTCCATATTTGGTTAATGCACGGAACTAACTTTCAACTTCCAACCCCACAAATACAGTAAAAAGGGGGTAGTTTTGTGCTCAGAGCAGCCAGTTTAATTTTCATTTTATAGCTGGAAAAGCTACAAGTTCTCAGACAAACATCGGTGAGCCTGTTCCAATGTAGATCTTCCGGCTTTGGGCAGAGCCTACAGACTATTATAGATCTGTCTGATTAGATGGATACCTGGAAAGAAACAGTGTGTTCAATCACCTATTCTGTATGACCAGAAAATCTCGTTATTTACTTGCTCATCAAGGCTAGTAGATGTTGAATAGCTTAGCCTTTTATTGCAAAGCGACATATTTTAATCCTGTCTGGGCCCATCTGGATTGTTAAAACCAGATGCAAGTGGAAAATTATGGGCTTCCTGTTCGAAGAACTGGCTTTCATGCTTTCTCACTATTTCTAAATCTCTTCCTTAACCACAGATGACTAATAAAAGTGCACATTGCAAACTCTTTTATCTGGTGGTCTTTGCAAAGATGGACTTGGGTTTCCTTTTTCTTCTGCAGTCAACACTGGCTAAATGTTACTGCCTGCAAGTCGCACGAGCCTGAGCTTGAGTAGGGGGTTGGACTAGAAGACCTCCAAGGTCCCTTCCAAGTCTGTTACAGCAATAGCACCCAACAATCTGGGTCCTCATTTTACCCACCTTGGAAGGATGGAAGGCTGAGTCAACCTGTTATTGTGGTATTTTCATGCCTCTGTGCTGAAGGACTTTATGCTTTTTTTTCATATTAGGATTTTTCAGGCCATAATTATAACTATGGCCTGAAAAATCCCAATAGGGACAAAAGCATAAAGTTGATGGTCACAACGCTTAATGAACGATGGAAGCAAATTTAAGCCTTCAGGACTAATTAATTTTGATTGTGCAGTTTGCAATTAGTGCTGTTCCCTAGTAGTCAGAGGACCAGCTATATGCATGTTGTTGATAAATATTTTCCTCTGGAACAAATCACTAATAAGCCATATAGGCTGCATCTTAGGATATGCGCTGTGCCAGAGGCTTCGAGGGACAAAGCAGGTTTGGCTGGATTCTGCCCGCTGTTTCTATCCTCCTCTCTCTTTGCCGGGTAAACAGGTGAAGTTGTAATTAATGAACAGCTGCGATCTGAAAATATCAATACAGGTAGTCCTCGACTTACGACCACAATCGAGCCCAAAATTTCCATTGCTAAGTGAAGGATTCGCTCAATGAGTTTGCGACCTTTCTTGCCATAGTTGTTAAGTGAAACACTGCAGTTATTAAGTTAATAACACAGTTGTGAAATGAATCTGCCTTCCCCATTGAGTTTGCTTGTCAGAAGGTCACAAAAGGCGATCACATGACCCCAGGACACGGCAACCGTCATAAATATGAGCCCGTTGCCACATGTTTGAATTTTTGATCATGTAAGCAAAGGTAAGTGTGAAAAATGGCCCTAAGTCGCTTTTTTCAGTGCGGTTGTAACTTTGAACAGTCACTAAATGAACTGTTGTAAGTCGAGGACTACCTGTGTAGGTTTTGCCTTTTAAAGAAAGACAACAACCATCAGATTTAAGCATGTAGATGTTTTTCTCTTGGCATGCAGAAATGAAACTTTGGATTTGCTTTGAAGCCAGCGCGAGGGCACAGTACTACTGACTTGTGAAAAACATTGTACGATTTATGTCTGCCGACTGGTACCAATAGCAAGCGGCTTTGCAACCGGCTCTGCCTTCACAGCCGAGTTTCACTCGCTCAGCCAGCCAGCCAGCCAGCCGGCTGTGTCCCTGCCCAGCAGGCCATTCCGTTGCCTCCACCCCTCCCCCTTGCTCTTTTTCTTTTCCAATCCCACATTCTGTGGCACCGGTTAACTTCAGTCCTGGGTGGGCTGCTCTGGAAATCATTTTGAAAATATTTTTTGTACTTCTACAAATTTAATAGTTTCCTAAACAAACTACCCACTCGTTTCTCCCTGGCTCTGTACGGTATCATTTGCGTAGTTACTCACCACACCACATTATACTGGGGAGAATTATAATTTAGAGGGAGATTTTTCCCTCCCATGTGATAAATATGAGGTCACCTGTTGTTTTTCATAGGCCATTGTTTTTCTCTCTGCTGTTTAAATGCTTATTAAATCAAGAGCGGTGTCCATGATTAACTCCTGTGTTGTCCCTCTTCATCAAGGAAGCTGTGTCCTCCACTAAATTCAGAATATTTTGGTCACAAATGGGAAGGGGGCCTAAGAGCGGATTTCTGTAGGATTTGCCTGGCAAAACAGATGTGCGATATTTTTACTCACTTGAACTGGCACTAATTCAGGGCACATGCTGTTAAAATATTTGGAACAGACAAAGCTTAAGAGATTATTATAGGTTTGAAAGCCACAATAAGTAAGGCTCACTCTCCAGTTTATGGGCTGGCTTGTCTATATCTTACCTATTTATCTCACCTTTCAGCTCTCTTTTCAGCATAAAATGTTAGCTTGTGCTGTACTAGTTCAAAAGGGGAAAAAAGGAGAGAAGTAGGTAAGCTAATTCAGGGTACCACTTCTTGTACAACGTTATATAAAGGTTACATAACAGCCTCTAAAGGAAACAGTACTCAGAAAGGAGGAATAAAATGATGCAGGGTTCCAACTGAACCAGTCAAGAGGGTCTTCTCTTGGTCTCTCCCCTTTGATGTAGCCAGGTCACCCAATTCAGGGACTGCTTATTTTGTCAGTTAGGAGGCCTGTTTTATATCTCCAGCATTGAAGCACTTCATTCTGAAAATTGTGAAGGGGGTTTGTAAAGAGCGAATCTTTCTCTCAGCTTATTAGCAGTTAATACAATTTGACTGAAATCTTGCATACTGCATTAGAGGAATTGGAAAATTCAGGTGCTTTGTGTTTTTTTCAATGAAAACCAGCTCCTTGGGTAGAGTCAAAGCAAGAGATATATGGTCAATAGTCTGGCATATTAGACATATTTGCAGGGATCTTGGATAGCTGCCTCGTGGCAGGACAACAGCTGATAGAGTTTGCAATAGCACATAAATTATCTTGTAGACAGTTGTGAGGACAATTGTCATCTGGTCACGTTGTAAATTAAATTGTAGATCCCAGATTCAGCGTAATGCTCCTTTCAGTTGCTGATTGCTAACTTCCCCTAAAGTTTGGTCTTTGGACTTCAACTTAATTTTAATAATATTTCTTCAACATTTCCTGCCTGGAAAGCTTATTCTGCGTTAACACACTTAATTCTAATAGTTAAGGTTAAGAAATACTAATTATCTTGTTGGCTTTTTAAAATAGTTATTGGGTTGGTTTTTCTCTATGTTTTGCTGTTAGATACCTGGCAGTTTTGTTAAACACATTTCAGGTTACTTGGTGGTAGCTTGGGAGCTGAATTGGAAAAACATTATCCACAAATCCCTTCTGCCACAGAGCAGCCATGCTGCAATGCAGAAGGAAATGTTTCAGTAAGTTTATGCCAGGTTATGTGTGATCGGAATTTTCATTGCTCCTCCATTATCTAATGGAACTGATAATGTCACTATAAAATGCTAACATGACTGACAGAATAAGCTAATTATGGGGCAAGTATTGGTCAGGTCACAATTTTTATTTCCTGGGAAATCTGCTGGTAATTTCAGCTTGATTCTAATATTGACTCAAAGCAAAGCTTGTTAAACATAATCTTTGAACTCTTCAGAACTTCCAGTACAAGTACTTTAAACTTTTTTTTTGCTTGTTTATATGATATAAGACACAGATGAGAGAGAGAATATAAAATCTTGTAATCAAACTCTTGGAGAAGATAATCACAGGGTCTAGTTTGTTCCCTCTCTGCAAGCATGAAATAGGCATAAATTATGCAAATGGGACAATTGGTCAGCAGCATTTCTTGATCCTTTGTTCCACTGATTATGCGAATCTAAAGCTGCTACAATTCCCTTCAATATTTTTGAGAATATTTTACATGCATTTAGAGAATGTGGTTGGCATCTTGAAACATGGTGCGCTATGATGGTGATCAATTCACTACTCTTACACATTGTGAACAGCTTCAGTTTTCAATATAGCTATGCTTGGATAAAGAAAGCACTTTTAAACTATACCCACCTATTGCAATGAACTTTACCAGTTTTTAATAATGCATTAGCAGCCGTGTGTTACAGCCACAATTATTCCGAGTGGCTATTTTGAATTTAATAAAGTATGCATTCTTTTTAGAAGGTGCAACTGGAATAAACTGTTAGGTATACTGGATATGTGGTGCTGATTGCAAAAAAATACACATCAACAGCACAAAATAGGTCGGCCTGAGCCGGTAGTCAAAAAATAACTATGCGTATCCCTAATGTTCTGCCAGTGTGAAATGAATTGATGGATGTAATTCAAGAAAGATTTGGGTGGGTGTGTCAAAACCCCCCATCCTAATAAAAATAACTGATTGGACTTCTATGTATACAATGTGCTACAAATAATCACATATTTTTTCTACATAGTGAGAGGATCCAAACCTGGTAAAAATGTCCAACTTCAAGAGAATGAAATAAGAGGATTGTGCTTGAAATCTCGAGAGATCTTCCTCAGTCAACCAATTCTGTTAGAACTTGAAGCACCACTTAAAATATGTGGTAAGCACCTTGTGTGTGTATGTGTGTGTGTTTTTAAACAGTCCAATAATGGTTCACAGGATTTGTTAGGTAGTAACTTCAGGTGATGTATCTGAGGATGGCAGATTTGTTAGAAAATTGCAGTAGTAACCTCTTTGAAGATGTCTTTGAATAGAGTGCTGAAAGGAACTATTGGATGTAACTAAAAGGAAACAAGGTTTCAGGAAGATACAGTACTTGATTTTTGATACACTATCAAAAGCTGTTCTGCATATTTAAGTAGTATTTCATCCCTCTTTCTTTGCTGATCCTTGCCATGTCCATGTGAGAAAGGGAAGTAGTTATTTCCTCTTTTTCAGAAGTATTAGAATATACTTAAAACTACAGCATAAATAAAAAACTACAGGTGAAAATCACACTTTGGCTCTAATTTACTTTTAAAACCACAGCCATAAATAATGTTCTAAGGTTTGGCATCAAGGGGAAACTTGTTGAAAACCTGACTGAGGTCTCTGGTTGCTTTCCTTAATGCTCTTATGTAGCGCTCCCTTTAATTTGCATATTTAAAATATATTGCTGTGTTGGATTCTTGCTTTAGTGAGCCAAACTGCCCTGAAAACTGCTTTCCTCTGCTTGCTTAAGGTGATATCCATGGACAATACTACGACCTCCTGCGGCTATTTGAATATGGTGGTTTCCCACCAGAGAGCAACTATCTCTTTCTTGGGGACTACGTTGACCGAGGGAAGCAGTCCCTAGAGACAATTTGCCTCTTACTGGCCTACAAGATAAAATATCCCGAGAACTTTTTCCTCCTTAGAGGCAACCATGAATGTGCTAGCATTAATAGAATTTATGGATTCTATGATGAATGTAAGTATGCGTAGGGAAGGGTTTTAAGGAAGTAGGTGCCCTCATTTTTGACTATGAAATGCTCTCTATCCTTAGCGGGAATTGTGCGTTGATAGGGTTGCAGAGTTGAGAGGCTCCTAGAATAAGGTGAGAGGTAAGGTCTTTGATCTTTTGTATCACCTTGAAGGCCTCCTGTCACAAAGGCAGAAAATAAATCAAATCATGTTCCTTTCCGGCACAAACTCCAGCTTATTCTGAATTTTTTATCATCAGTTTGGGTTAAAGTTGTAGAGGGGGTCCTTGACTTATGACCACAGATTGGGATCAGAATTTCCCTTGCTAAGCAAGACTTAGGTTAAGTGAGCTGTGCCCCATTTTACAGCCTTTTTTTCTGCCACTGTTGTTAAGCAAATCACTGAGTGAATCACCCCATCATTAAGCAAATCCACCTTCCCCCCTGACTATCCTTGTTGGAAGCTGGCTGGGAAGGTCGCAAACGGTGGTCACAAGACCCAGTGGGACACTGCAGCCGTTGTAAATAGACACACCGGTTGCCAAGCATCCTGTGGCAGTAGGGATGCTGCAGCGGTTCTAAGTCCCAGGTCCGGTCGCAAGTCAGTTTTTTCAGTGTAACTTGGAACGGGGACTAAACAAATGGTTGCAAGTCAAGGACTCTACAGAGGTCAAGCCAGTCTTCACTGACGACAAGCCAGATCAGGCCTAGGAGTAACTGCGAGGGATAGGAAGGAGGTTGTTATTTCTTCTTCTTTCTATTCCCCCTAAACTACACTTCTCTGTCACGCTTGATTTTGAAACGCTTCATTGGTTGGCCCCCTTCCCCAGGTAAACGAAGATACAACATCAAGCTGTGGAAAACCTTTACCGACTGCTTCAACTGCTTACCAATTGCAGCCATTGTGGACGAGAAAATATTTTGCTGCCACGGAGGTAGGTAATTTGGGATGCCATCTTGGGCCACATAGTTGATCAGAGTTGAATTTCAAGGTGTGTTTTATAACTCTTGGGATATTTTCAGAGACAAACTCGACATTTCATTCCTTAATCGTAGCTAACTTGTACGACAAGGTTTGAGGGCCACCAGCTTATAATCGGGAAGCAGGCTTAAAATTATTGAACAGACCCTTAATTTTGCAGGAAGACTGCTGCCTATATGGTGTATATAAATAGTTGTGCTCAAATAGTCGCACCTCTTGTGAGCCCTTTAAATGTTTGGTCTTGCCATTCCTGCCTTATAATCTAAACATCTGCAGGATGTTTTGAGGCAAAAGCCTCAAGCTTGCAGTTTTGGAGGATGTGAGTGGGAGGCTACAGCCGAACAGATGTGTGTGTGAGAGAAAACATTTTGGCTCAGCAAGGGCAGGGCGCTCTTTCATTTGAGACAGCAAGGCTAAACCAAAGGGAGGTCTGTTTTGCGAACAGTTTATTTGGCCAAAGCGGTGATCCACTTGGGGACAGCTTGCTCTGGAAGGGGCTGGGACTGGGTAGATACGTCTGCAATTACGCTGTCCTCTTCCTAGCACTGGATCCAGGTTTAGTTTCATTTCAACTGCACCCATTTCAATCGGTGCTACTCAGGACTTAAGTTTCCAAATCACTCTCCTGAATCCATTTGAAGTCTGAGTAAATCTGGATGTGTATCCAAGAAATGGGAGCCTCCTAAGGAATTATTTTTAATTTCTCATATTGGGTCTTGCTCTGGTCCTGTATTGGCTCCCTTGATTGAGCATCAGCTCTCGGGTGAAGTTGGCCGGCTGCTCTTCCTCAGAACTGCCCAGGGCAACAGATCTCACTCCCCGTGTGCTTCCGGCTATTGTGCACTGTGTTTGCGTTGCGCATCTCCCAAATTCAGACCAGCCGCCTCTTCATCTCCTGCTCAGGCTTATCACCAGATCTCCAGTCGATGGAACAAATCCGACGAATTATGCGGCCCACAGATGTGCCAGACCAAGGCCTCCTTTGTGACCTGCTGTGGTCTGACCCCGATAAGGATGTGCTTGGATGGGGTGAAAACGACCGGGGGGTGTCCTTCACATTTGGAGCCGAAGTGGTGGCGAAGTTCCTTCACAAACACGATTTGGACCTGATATGCAGAGCTCATCAGGTAAACGGAGAGTAGAGCGCCTAGGAAACATTCCCCTCTGCCTCTGGCCTTCAGAGCAGCTGCTTGGCTTTAGGAATCCTCTGCCTTCTCTCTCGCTCCTGGCTGGACTGAGGGAGAGCATGTCTCACGATTGGATAAAGAAATAGGCTCCCAGGTACGAAAGCACAACCACAGCATGTGGTGTAAATCAAGAGGCCGCTTTTTCTTCTAGCCCTGCCTAAAACACCCCCCATTTATGTAGAATGCTGTAGCTAGTGCCGTTTTGGCACTTGTTGGCCGCTAGTGTTACCCCTGTGTTGTGACAGGCAGCTGCGGTGCCTGGCGCTGTGGCAGTTCCAGCCAGTGTGTTCACAGTGCTTGCATTTTCACAGCAAATGGAACCTTTTGCAGACTTTCAAAAAAAAAGGAGCTTACTGCATTCCCCATAAAACGAATTTCTGCTTTCTTGTCTTATTTCCCACCCTACCAGTACCAACAGAACCATCTTTTGCCTTTACAGGTAGTTGAAGACGGATACGAATTCTTTGCAAAAAGGCAGCTGGTAACTCTGTTTTCTGCCCCCAATTACTGTGGGGAGTTTGACAATGCAGGTGCTATGATGAGTGTGGATGAGACTCTAATGTGCTCCTTTCAGGTAAAGTATCTTCGAAGCTCTGGGTGCTTTGCTTCCCCTCCTGTTGCTTTTGTTCAGTGATGCTTTCCTTCTGAGCATTAGCCATGTGAAGATGCGTCCTGCCTCCTTTACCCTGGGCGGAGTTGCCTGTTGCCATACTAGACCCAGGGCAGCCTTAGTCGATTTGCCTGGAGCCGACTTCTCCCGAGAATCCTTTCTCCCCCCGCTGCTCTCCAAAGTGACCTTTGGAGAGAAGGAAGTAGGGTCATCGCAAGCTGTGGGAGGAACACCACAACTGCCTCCGGGTTCAGGTTTGTTGGGCTGGTCTCGAAAGCCCAAACCACTCCTGGCTTGGGATATCCTCCAGCACGCTCTCTTGGCTGTCTCCTCAGCTGAGCCATGGGTGGCGGCTCAGGAGTTCTGGGAGTTGGAAGTCCACAGGTTGTAAGGGGGCCACAGTTGCCCACCCCTGGCTTATGGAATTGGAAGGAGATGCACTGATCTTTTAAGAGAGGCAGAGAGCGGAAGATGTGATCCTAGTCCACTCTGGGTCTTGGATGGAGTAATTGAGCCCTGTCTTTTCAGGTCTGAGCAAACCAGTGTGACTCCACCTGTGTGGTTTCCTTGTAGTAGCTGCCTGCAGAACCTGAATCACTAAACCAGCAAATTGTCGTTCCAGATCTTGAAGCCTGCGGAGAAGAAGAAGCCGAACGCTAGCCGGCCTGTAACGCCACCCAGGGGTATGATCACAAAACAAGCAAAGAAATGAGCACTCTTGGGCCTGCCTGGTTGGGACTTGTACCATAGTATATAATCTTCATTTTTTAAAAAAACAAAAACGAAAACCGGTAACGTGTATCAGTCAGCTTGCTAAGACTAGACTTAATGTGTTGTGGTTTTTCTTTCCGATTCATTTTGACGGATGGCATTTGCTGGATGTAGCAGCAAATGAGACTTTCTCCCTTCGCAAGAAGAGTTTTAAAAAAACAAAACCGGTCTTTGGAAAAAGAGGAAGAAAAACACAACACCATTTTTTTGTTCTCGATGTTCCGGCTGTACACTTCACAGCGCCTCTCCTGCCATTCTGGGTAATTGTACAACTGACTCCTTGAAGCGGTGGAGACCAGGTGATGTGCAATGCCTGCTTTTATGTTGGGAGCCAAGGAGGCACCAGCGTGCCACGTGACTAGGAAACGTTATGACTGTCAAATCGCATCCCATTGATACGGTTCACTTGTAAAAAGCTTTTGTTTTTGAAGGGGTTTGGCATTTTCCTCGTCATGTACATGACTCCCGTTGTCGGCTTTTTCAACCCACCCTCAACTTTTGCCAGCTTCACTAGTATGATGTCTGCTTTAATTGCAGCACCCCCAACCCTCCCGTATACTTTGAAATCACAAATTTAAAGCCATGATTTTAAGATCTGTGTCTCTGTAAAATTAAGTTGTGCAGGGGAAGGAACACTGGTCAGCGAGGCCCGTAGAGATGCACTGGTGTCTTAAGCTGGATTTTTTCCTCTGCAGGAAGGACGACTTGAACTAGCAGAGTAAAGCTCTGAGCAGCTGAAGTACAGGATTAAAGACTTTTGATACTTCCCTTATATTCAGTGTCGGTGCGTGCTACTGTGCTCTTTTAGCCAGTTCAGAAAGTTGTAATATGTGAAGAGACTTGCCTGAGAATTAGAATTACTTTAGGTTCTGTTCTATTTGCATCTTGAAGACTCGCTCTCTACAAAGCTTAGAAAACAACCAACTACAGCAGTGAACCAGGGTTCACCTGTTTCTATGACTCACAGTTTCTTGTGGTTTTTTTTTGTTTTTGTTTTTAAAGAAAAACCTGTAATCTTTTTAAACAGATGAACTCAGTGTACAATACAAATGTGGTAAAATGCCTATTAAATGAGTAACTTGTTAAATTTTCATGGTGGTGTTTTTTTCCCCAGCATCGCATTTGTGGAAAGTCGCTTGAAACTCCCCTCCGTAAAATAAATAAATAAATAAATAAATAAATAAATAAATAAATAAATAAATAAATAAAAAAATAATTAATTAATTAATTAATTTAAAAAAAAAGTCCAAGGTGAGAACTTAATAAAGGGAGCCTCAAGAAGGGCTTGGGCATTTTCCTTGTAGGATGAGTAAATGTGGGGCTGCAGAGTTTTGGATGCTTGATGGAAGGCAGGGCGACCCCTGGCCTCCTCGGACCGAGAGGTGATGGTCACAGTGGGGAAAGGTGTCCACTTTTGGAAGCAGCTTCACCTGCAGGGCCAGTCAAGGTGGAAGGGTTCTCTGGTGTCCCATGCAGGAGGCTCCTGGTTACCCGTCAACATGCGACCTTTGCCGGAGGGAAGAAGATGGGCTGCTGCTGCTGCTGCTACAGAAACCTGCATCCAAGCCATGGAGCCCATGGGGCACCGCTGGCCTCCCACCCCTCCCTTTGGGGCACAGGCAGAAGCAGCCAAAGGCCCCTCAAACTGGTGGCCTTACAGAAGGTGCCACCAGGAGGGGCTAAGTCGCCGTGCATTGGCTCGCAGGTTACTCGAGGCTTCTTGGCTCCGGCGGGCGGGCGGGCCAGCTTTGGTCACCAGGCACAGGTCAAGCGCAGGGGCCCGCCGGAGCAATTCATCCGGCTCGCGTGGGACCACGAGGCTGCCCCGGCCGAGCGCAGGCCTGAACTATAGAAGGTAAGGCCAATGGCGGGGTGGGGGCAGTCCCGGCGACGGGATGGGGTCCTTCGGGCACTTCGCAGCCTGTTAAGTAGCTCCAGCCCCTCCTCCGAGTCCGGGCGCTTCGGCGGGCAGCCAGGAGCGAGGCGACCCCGGCAGACGCGGACTTCGCTCGCCGGTCCAGCGCCCGGACTGGCTGCAACGCGATCGCTCGTCCTCGGACTGGTTGGAGACTCCTCGCTGCGACGTGCAGCAAAGGGAGGGCTGAGCCCGGCCGCTTCTCTCCGCCGCAGCGCTTCCAGCTCCGAGCCCGAAGCGGCGGGAGGCGACGGCTGCCTGGGCGCTCGAAACGGCGCCCCGGGAGGCTCCTCCGAAGCGGAGATGGGCGCGAGAGGAAGCGCCTGGGGCGGGCACCCAGCGCAGTGGTGGTTCTTGGCTGGAGCAGCGCACCGGGGCTTGGACGTGGGCCGTGGCGGGTGAAGGCAAAGCGGGTGGGAGGCTCCAGCCACCCCCTCCACCCCAAGGCCCGTCCCGCTCTGGAGGGGCCCGCAGCTCGTTTCGCCCGGGAGGGTTCGGGGCCTGGCCGGCCAGCAGAACCTGCAAATCGGGCCGAAGCCGACCTTTGGCCCGGGATGCCCCCCCGCCGGGCCGAAAGCCTGGAAATCGGGGGCAACCCGAGCCCCCCCGACCCGGTTCCGCCTTCCCTGGCCAGGCGACGGCTTCCCCGCGCATCGCTCCCTGCGGCCGCCTCGCCAGCCCCGGCTGGCTCAAAGCGGGGCTTGGCGTGATGCGGGAACCCGGCCGAGCCCCTTCCCGGATCCCCCGCCGGCTGCGCGGAGGAGCCCGGCCAGCGCTGCCTGCCGCCCGCGGGGAGAGGCGCCCTCCGGCCAGCGGGAAGGGGGGACCGGCCGGGCTGCCCGCCTCTTCCTCCTGCATCCAGACGCGCTTTCTGCGCCAACGGGGCGGGGAAGGCGGAGACCGAGGCGAGGAAGGGGAGGCGGCGGCCCCGCCAGCCAGGCAGCCCAGGCTCTCCAAGCGGCTGGTGGCCCCGCACGGTACGGCAAGAGGGGCCCTGGGAGGGAAGGAGGGAGCCGCCGCGCCAGCTCGCCCGCCCTCCTCCGGGCATGGGGAGCCAAGCCGGGGACGCCGAGAGGCGGAGCCCCTTGCGCCACGAGCAAAGGGGATCGGGGCAGCCCGGAACCCTCCCCTTCGCCCCGCGAGCAGTCCCGGGACGACGCTGGGAGCCGGGCAGCCCCCTCCCCAGTTTGGGGGCGGCTGTCTCCCTGCCCGATCGCCCCCCGGAGTCGCGGAGCGAAAGGCGGTCCGGAACCCCCTGGGCTCAGCCAGCCGGGCCAAGAGGCCTCTGCTCGTCTGGAAGCGGCCGATGCGGGCTTGGAGGTGGGGGACGAGGGGCAGAGAGCGCCGCTTGCAGGGTTACCAGCGCTTGGATGCAGCTTGGCCCGCCCCACGGTTGCGCCCTAAGAGGCTAACCGGAGCCCACCTCAAAAGGTCTCCAAACTTGGCAACGTTAAGATTTAGTGGGCTTCAATTCCCAGAATCCCCCAGCCAGCCCTCGGGTCTACCACCTAAGACAATTGGCTTGAAGGTGTGAACCCAGCCAGTGTCGTTTATACACAGGGTGGTAAGCCTAGCCTAGCCCAGCTGGCTGGGGAATTCTGGGCATTGAAGTCCTCCAGGCTTAAAGCTGCCAAGGTTGGAGAGACCCCTATCCTCTAATGGACCCAGTGTGACTTGCAGACAGCGTTATTCTCAAGAAATATAAACGCTTGTGGCTAAACAGCACGAAATGAAACAACCCTCCCCAGAGAGGAAAAAGGCCCCCCAAATTTGTTTTTCAAATGAGAAAAAGAGGAACTTTTTTCAACATTAATAAATAATAAAACTTTTTAACTGGAAGGGAGGGCCTTTCACGAAAAAAGAAATTTGAAATGCAGAGAATATAGAAGGAAGCAGGGGGATTATTTAAAAGATGCTCATATAAAACCTCCACCAGCATGTTAGCAAAGCTTTGAAACAGAGCTGACAGGGGTTTACTTAAGGCCTGGGACGTGTTGCCCAAAAGTGGAATGTTTTGGCATGTGTGGCTTTTGATAAAGTGAGTTATGCTGAGCCAAAACGAAAAAAAAGGGGAAGCATCTGGACAGGGAAGGATGTCTGAAAGCGTTTAAAAAAAAAAGACATTTTAATTGAAGATTGGGGAGGGGGAGGAACAAGCAAGCAAAAGGCCCCACCTTCAAAGGACAGGCTAGAAATGTGAGGAGGGTTGTTGGGGTGGGGGGTTTTCTAGATCCTAGAAGTTGTGAAAGGTCTTGGAGGAGCTGACAGATTGCAAGAAAAGTAAATAAATCCCTCAAGTTGGTTTCAGTGGAAGATGGAGAATATTTAACCAGGCAGATTGTTCTGCCAGCTTCGGTGAGTTTCCCAGGTGCTTTGGAGTGGACAGGCTACGGTCAGCAAAATTAAGAGGTGGACTCACAAGAGTTGGGAGATGCCTCCTGGCCTTTGGCTCAAAGTCCACAATTGGGGAATTCTGGAAGGTGGAGGTGCCAGGTTGGGAAGGCAGCACACAGGATAAGAGACTGTGAGGAACCGTATGTTGTACGATTAGCAATTTGCTTTGGTTTGGCAGAGAATTGTGGCTTATTCAACAAACCATGGTTAAACAAGGGGCAGCCTCCCCCTTTTAGCATTGTAGAAGCAGAGCAGATCTGCCTCTCTTCCAAGGTGAATGTAAGATGGCTAAGTGATGGTTTGTGGGAAGCTAGGACTTCTCCACAGTCAGTTGGTTTGGTTTGCCAAGAGTCTTCCTTGAAAGTGAAGTCCAGGTTTCCCAGGCAGGTGACAGGTGAAACATTCATTGTTTCATGCCTGGAGAAGTTCCTTCTTTAGAGTTTTGGAGGAGGTTAATCTTGCAGCCTTCCAAGAAAACAAACCAACCAGAATAGGAGCTTTTTAGAGCCCAGGCCACCTTGATGTTCTCCTGCCTCAGCTACCTCCCCTCTTTATCTATGGGGGTTTAGAACCCTAACTGGAGTGGACAACTAGCAACACTTTATTCTGAGTTAAGCACCTGCTGTCAACCGAGCCACTGACGTTTGTAATCCATGATTCATGGCTTAGGATGGTTCTTGAACTCAACCCCTTTGGGTTTAGTCAAGAAACAGGTATGTAAGTTCTTTCTTGGAGCTGCCTATTTTAAGAGCTGGCTGCTATAAATAGGTAAACCCCTAAATTTCCCAGGCTGAGCTTGGAACTGCTTTCCCTTTTACGCAACGGTTACTATAAATTGTTCGGACAGGATTGCGGATTGTGTAAGCTTGCCCTAAGCTGATGTTCCCACCTGTCGGTTTAGCCCAACCCGTTCAAGTTCAGGGCGAGGGGAGGAGTGGAGAGCCGGGGCCCGTCTAGATGAAGAAAGAGCAAAGTATGCGCCGTTTGTTTGGGGAGAAACACCGAAACATTTCTGAATGCTTCAAAATAGACCGCTGCCGTTTTGCAATAACCTTGAGCGTTTCAAGAGAATTCCTGGCTGATTTCGCAAACCGTGCGCTCTTCCCCAGCCCCTGAAGGAAAGCGGGGCTGTTTGTGGCTACACAATATTTGCGATAAACCCCTCTGGGCAGCAAATAGACAAGGAGGCTGTAATTCCTGATCCTGATTAGATTACAATTCCTCTGCCTAGCCATGCAAACCTGTTTCTTCCAATCACCTGGAAGCTATTTGTGAACAGGAACACAAACCAGCATTGACTGGTATTTATTTGACCCCTATGGTACCATAAACAGAGCAGGCATCGGTGCCAAGTGGTTCTCTCAATTGGCACTAAAGCCAAGTGCTTGCACTTTGGGCTAGATTTAGCAAGACCCTGCCCCTCCCAGCGGGTCTTCCTTCTGCAGGAGCTTCCCATCGGGGTTCTTCGTGCGTCACGCAGGTGCCATCTCAGCCAAGGACAAGGAGAACCATCCTAGTTGTGGTTTGTACCCACAACAAACACGGGGAGCGACTGCTTTTCTCCGAGGGCAGCGGTTGGCTAACTCCGGGTGGGCTTTCCCCTCGTTCGCCCCTCCCGCCGTTTTATCAGCAGCAAAGATTGCGACAGGGATGTCTTATGCAAAGTAAAGCAAACAGGAAACGTGGGGGGTTTTTTGGTTCTCCTTTGTCTCTCCTACAAGCCAGCAAAGGTCCCTCTAACACGGCAGACGGTCTTCTCTCCCAGGCGGGCTTGGGGGCTCCTCTCGTTTTGGCTTGGCAGAAGAGGGACAGGCTTGGCAAAGAGACCCTGGACACGGTAAGAGGCAGAGGACTGTGGGGCTGCTCTGAAGATCAGGGCTGGCTTCCTGCCTGGTGGTGATGCATCGCAATTCTCTCCTTCTCAAAGGTAGCATTTGCACATGGCTTCTGCTAACAGGACCCTTATTTTATTTCTCCTCGCAGTGTCCCATAGGGGGTTGGTTTCTTAACTCCTGGGCTTTTGTCAGTGCTGTGGGAGCCCTTCTTGGGGACAAATTGAGGCTGCATTGAGTGCTCCTAGTAGGAAAAATGATTCAAGGGTAAAGTAGTTAATTAGGGAAGTAGGAAATTTCCTGATGATGATGATTTGTTAAAATTGTACTGTTATCTGGCTGTCAGTGACTCTGGGTGGGTTTGTTTGAGTAGTGCCTGGGCTGTTCGGAGGTGCCTTACATTGAGTAGGGATTTGGACTCAGTAACCTAAATCAGGGGTCTCCAAACTTGACCACTTGAAGTCTTGTGGGCTTTCACTCCCAGAATTCCCCAGCCAGCATCACTTGCTCTCTTGTAATGCCTTCCTCTGCAATCTCTCTCCACTTTAGGAGATTAAGAGAAAAAAGAAACAGACACGGCTGGCTGGGGAATTCTGGGAGTTGAAGTCCACAAGTCTTAAAGTTGCCGCGTTTGGAGACCCCTGAAAAAACAATCCCTTTAGCTGCGTGATTCCACTCTTGTGTGTGTCTCTCTCTTTTACCTGTCCATGAATGTACCCCTAGGAAGGTGAGCCTTGACCAACCAGGATCTGTTTCTGCAGCTGTTCTCCGGGGGGTGATGTACTTTTGAGCGACCACCATGTCGATGTACCTGAAACACTTCACGGTGGTGGGAGATAACACTTCCCAGTGGAACAACGACTACAAGAAATGGGAGGAGGAAGAGACAGAAGAGGAACGAGAAAGAAAGGCACCAGAGGTCGCGGTTAAAGTCGAATCGGTGGCCAGACAGCCAACTTTTAGAGATTTTATGAAAAGGCTGTTCCAATCCCACAAGTTCCAGGTATGGAATGGGGGAATCTTCAGGTATCTGTCACCAGGGGCTCTCTTGTCTGAGTTCGGTGTCACACAAGCACGAGACGATACTGATCATCTTGGGTGCCCCCTTGTTGCTGGGTTGACACGCTGGGTTGTTCCACTCGGCCTTGATCATGGATTGTTGGTCCATCTTCACTTGATTGGATTTGCACTGCAAGTCATGGACAGTCGTATCCAAATCCCAGGTATGGTTTGTGCCACGTTTGGCCAAAACCAAAGAAATCCCTTTGCCTGCTATAACTAGCAGTGTGAGGCTAGCCAATCCTGGTTTATTTAGCAAACTGTGTAAGTAAATCATGGCATTCCATGGTTCTGTGCCCATTTTCAAGCAGGTTTATCATTGTGGGGTTCTTGCTGCTCTCTGAGCTTGGTAGTTTTCTTTGTAGATGTTTAATTACCAAACTAGGTAACACCATCAGTGCGAGTAAGGGAGTGGGGATTGGTCTCATATACTATCAGTTTTGGTGAGAATGAATTGGCTGGTCCTTTTATTGAGCTCTTGTTTATTGTTAGCTTGTCCTGGTTTTCCAGTCAGGAGGTCAAAACTTTAACCAGGGTTTCTCAACCTGGGGCCACTTTTAAGCTGTGGGCACTTCATGCTGGCTGAGGAATTCTGGGATTTGAAGTCCACATCTTAAAGTGGCCCAGGTTGAGGAAGACTGCTTTTCAGTATCACTGTTGATTTTTTTTCAGTCATGGTTTTGGGAAAAGGATAAAGAAATGCTAAATTGGGATGGTCCCAATTGTTCTCCCCTTCCCCTGCTCTTCTGTGTTTGGGCTTCGGTTATATTTGCTTCTAATGTTTACGGGAACCGACCTCAACATCTGCTGACGGACGTCCAAAAACATTTTATCATTTTTACCTGAACGCTTTCCCTTTTCGTCCCAGATCGTGGTGGTTTGCCTGGTGATCTTGGATGCTGTGTTGGTGCTGGGAGAGCTGCTTCTGGATCTGAAGATCATTCACCCTGACAAAGAGGAGATCGCCCCAAGGGTGAGAAACATGGGTGAATAGAGGAGCATCTCTGGGCAGGAGGTGCCTTGCGATCACCCAGACGGCTGCGGTGGGAGTCATGTGCAGGGTCTCTGTTTTTGAAAAAGCAAAAGAGAGCAGATTTTGAACCCTTTATGCAAAGATAAGCTTGGATGAGTCTGCTGGAACTCAAGAAACCTGATAACTGAAGATATTTTTTGACAGATTTGGATAAGAGCACTATATGCCATTTTCTCGTCCTGTAGGATTGGAAAACAAACAGGGCAAAATAAGGAGAAGCTGTAGAACTGCAGACCAAGATCTAATGGTGCAAAAACTGGGGGGGGGGGAAATGCTGAAATGTTATACAGGGGGTCTCAACTTATAACCGCTCGTTTAGTGGTTACAAGGGAACTGAAAATAGTGACTGTTTTTCACCCTTACAACTGTTGCAGGATCCTCAGGGTCATGGGATCCAAATTTGGGGGCTTGGCAACTGGCACGTACTTAGGACAGTTGCAGGCTCCCAAGGTCACGTGATCACCCTGTATGATCTTCCTAGCTGGCCTCTGACAAGCAAAGCTGACAACAGCAGTGGTGCTTTTAACTGGGCCAAAAGCAAAAAGGTCCCAACTCACTTCACTGTCTCGCTTAGCAACATTGGGCTCCATTGCAGTTGTAAGTCAAGGGCTGCCTGAATGCATTGCATCTTCCTGCCCAAGGCTGCTGCTGCTAATAATAATAATAATAATAATTATTATTATTATTAAAAAGGCAAAGAGCAACTTTGTGACTTGTGCCCTCCCCAAACTCCCCCGTTGTAATCCTGGGCGGCCTTGGTCACCTCCCTTCTGTGTCCCCCAGGTCCTTCACTACCTGAGCCTTTCCATCCTCTCCCTCTTCCTGGTGGAGGTCAGCTTCAAGCTCTTCGCCTACCGCCTGGAGTTCTTCCACCACAAGTTCGAGGTCTTGGACGCCCTGGTGGTGGTCGTCTCCTTCATCCTGGACATTGTGGTCCTCTTCAAGGAGCATCAGTTTGAAGCGCTCGGCCTGCTGATCCTGCTCAGGCTCTGGCGGGTGGCCAGGATCATCAACGGTACGTCGGGAAAGCAGGGCGGGTTCGAAGAGCAATATTGGGAATTAAAACTCCAGGACCGTGTCCGGTTTAATCCAGTGATTGAAACCCTGGTGGGAGTTCCTCCTCCTTGGGGTTGGCTAAACTCTTGGTTCCCTGACCCAAAGACCGAGATTTTTGGCTGGTTCTTCTCGGACAACTTGACCTTGAGTGTTTCCATCCTGTTTTTCTCTTTCGGTTTGCTGCCTTCTTCTTTCCTGTCTATCATCCCCTGTCTATCAAGAAAGTCTTTACTCCATTTAAGCCCATTTCAGAGGCCTGAACCTACAGGAGACCCACAAGCAACAGAATAACAAGAGCTGGAAGGGACCCTGGAGGTCTTCTAGCCCAACCGCTGCTCGAGCAGCAGAGCCTAGACCATGCCAGACAAGTGGCGGTCCAATCTTTTCTTGAAAATCTCCAGTGACGGAGCAGCTACAACTTCTGGAGGCAAATTGTTCCACTGATTAATCGTTCTCAGTGCCAGGAAATTTCTCCTTGGCTTCAGGTTGCTTCTCTCCTTGATCAGTTTCCACCTTTTTGAGAACTGATGAAAGAACCAGGAAGCTTTTGAGTTAGCCTCCAGGTTTGTCCATGTTTATACAATCCTAGCCCTCCGTTCCCTTTTCTGTCATGGCTTCCTAAGCAGGATGTTTGCTGTAAATACGCTGCCGTGCTAATGTTTAAGTGGCCCTCAGGCCTGGCCGATAAAAGTTTCTGTGAACTGTCCCATCCTTCAATTCCATCTGCAGGAATAATCTTATCCGTGAAGACCCGCTCAGAGCAGCACATCTCCAAGCTGAAGCAAGCCAACTTGCAGCTGAGTACCAAAGTCCAGCAGCTGGAAAGCAGCTGTGCAGAGAAGGTAAGCTTTTAATGCCTTCAAGAGGATTGCCCTGGGCCCAGCAGAAACCATGAGGGTCTAGGTTACTTGCTATTAAATGTAAATGTAATGGCACAGCTTTGACTTTGCTCTTACAAGAGCCCAGAACCCTTTGGTTTTTTTCCCCATGAAATATAAAACGCAGCCAGGAACAAATGAAAGGAAAAGAATCAATAGAGATAGCTGAGAAAATTCAGATGTGGTTATTTTTATTCAATAGTTAAGAGGTAATTGGTCATAGGTTTCTATTCTGCTTTCTTCCTTCTGTTTGTATGTTCTCCACCCCCCCCCCCCAAAATGGAATAGGGCCATTGATAAAAACATGCATCCAGGCCTGAGAGACACAGGAAATCACCTCATTTCTTGTTCTTCCACAGGAAATAGAAATTGAAAGGCTGAACAGTCTCTTGAAGCAACATGGGCTCGTCAGCCAGTCCAAATAAGAGGCCTGACCTGGATCTACCGTGGCCAAATCTCTTCCTTGGATTCTGTCCTGGCCCTGAGAAGCCACTTTCTGTTTACAGGGTGACCTTGTAAATATATCCTTTGGCACATTTATTTATCAGCACGGGCTGCTTTCCTCCGAAGCTGATGCCCTTCAGATAGACTGGACGCTGCCTCCTGCCATCCTCCCCATCGTGTGCGGAGGGGGGCTGGTTGGAGGGCACTCAACTGGGACTCGGCTGGCCCAGATCTCTTCAGGAGACTCGGCGTGGTAGAAGAGCTGCTGCACTATCAAGCGAGCTATGCCGTTCTCTCTTGTACAGCTCACAGGTCTTGTTCACAAGACTTAGTGGAAATCATGTAATAAATTCAAATCCATAGTTGGAAGTGGCTTCTGGTAGTTCCCAAAAGCCACCCTTGTGAGAGTCGGAAGAGGTTTCTTAAGGGCAGAACCCTTCTCCAAGATCCCTGTTTCAGAATTTTAATTCTTTCTTTTTCTGATGCCTTTTGAGCACCTGATATCTGGGCTCCGTTAAGGGCTGCATCTTAAGTTCCTGAAAACCCCGCTATACTGGACTCGGGACATAGCAAGCCAAGTTCTCCAATCTGGGGCCCGCTGAATGCATGGATTTCCCTTCCCAGCCTTCCCATCTGCGTAGCTCTCCTCAGCAGTAGCACCTGGCAGGATCCGTGCCTCAATCCGTACTCGGTCCTGATGGACTAGCAGCAGCAGCAGAAGGAAGATGATCTTCCACCAAACTCTGCCAAGGTCCACCGTTAATCCCAGTCTTCCCAAAGTGGATGTTGGCAGAAACAACCTTGGCCTCTGCTCACTTTGATGCAACAACTGTTTTCGACTTCAGCGTGGATCTGAAGAAAGGTCCCCACTTTAAAAAAAGCAAAACAAAGCCAGCATCTTCGGATTCTGCAGGGGGCTTTAAACAAAAGGGAAGAAAAAATCAAAGGGCAGGTGGGCCTCAATGGTGGGCCAAGCTTTGTATCCTGGCTGTGCAGGGAGAGAGATATCCACAAATGAGACGGAGCTGAGTATCTGGATGATGGTTTCACTTCCTGAATTGACCTATAAGAGCAAGTGAGAGAGAGAGAGAGAGTTAGTCAGACCACCATTTCTCCCCCCCAAAATGGGATCTAGACCAGTGTTTCCCAACCTCTGCTAGATGTGTGGACTTCAATGCCCAGAATTCCCCAGCCAGCATTGCTGCAAGATGCCAAGGTTACCCTTTCAGAAGAGAATGCCAGTTTTATTAGGCAGATGTCTTAACAGCCACCCACCATCCCTTGCAATCACGGAATGAGTGTGCTAAAGTTAAAAATAAGCTGCCAGTGTTCTTCCACTTCCCAGAAGATCACCACCCACCTTGGGTAAGGCAGCAGTGCTTATGATCACCGTGAGGCTCTCGATTTTAGCCTGGGGGTTAAGCAAGGAGCCGTATTTAGTCCACTTCACTTCCACTTCAAAGGACACGGGGATTTCACAGGTGGCCTGAAAAACAGTCAGAAGTCTTGCTGGTCACAAGGCCTGCTTTGCATGAGGGGGGAGGTGCCCCTCCCAACTCCAGCTAAGCGTGCAGGGTGTCACCTACTGCCCTTTGTCCCGTAAACGGGGCTTGGAGCGTTTGAGTCAGCGGATAAGAATGAAAGCGGCACCCAAACTCCTTGGGGATATTGGTAAATTCCCCCAGCATCTTTTTGTATTGTGTTTCGGGGTTGCTGTTCTTGTTTTTAAAAAAAAACTTTGCCTACATAGGATATATGCTGTTACATAGCCTATTTGCATCCCCCCCCCAAATAGTCTTGGGGTACAGTTTCTTTTCCAGGACAGCTTTTGAAGGGAAGGAAACATTCAGTGAGATGTTAGCCCGATTTCTTACCGGTTTGGTGACATTGTAAGAGATTTCGACCCAGTCCAGTCTGTTCTGAGGCAAGGAATCTCCAAAAGAGGCCACGTAGTCTGGAAAATTTTGGCCCTTCAACACCCTTAGGATCTCTGGAGCCAGAAGCGTACATTCGGCACTCTCGGTAATTCTTCAAGGAAAGAAAATGGTTGTCAAGCAACCCAGTGGCCTGATAAATTTATGCCATCTGACTGGGCAAAAGCAGAGTGAAACTAGGTTTGTGTTCTTTTGAAAGTTGGGATGAGGTTATCAATAACTCAGAAGGAAGTGGGGGAAAGACCAAGAGAGGGCTCTTCCCCAACGTGGTGACTCCCAGATGTGGGCCGAGAAGCCCCTCTCCTCTCATCCCTCCACAAAAGGCCCCCCAGCAATTCCTGAGGCCTTCGGGACCAGAAAGACCGGCTACCACGTTGGACAGAGTCGTTGTTGAAATGATCCACCTTCCCAGCATCCAAGGAAGGAGGGGAGACAACATGTCAGGACAGCAGCCAGCTTATTCCTTACCGCACTTTGCATCCAGACAATATATTGTACCCAAACAATACTGGGGTTCGGCTCCCTTCCGCCTGGAAACAATCCTGGGTTGTGGTGCTTTTCATCATGGTCAGCTGGCTTCCTTCGTTCAAACTCTGAATGATTCCAGAGGTGAAGGCAGCGAGTGAAGGAAAAACAAACGTTTTGGTGCAGCAGCTGGGCTTCTGGGTGGTTTCTTTAATCCTGGATTACTGAATTAGCTTCAATTAGTTGAATTTGTACAATATATACATCATAAATTGTGACTCGCAAACATGAGGGCAGAACTGGTACAAGAAGTGGCAGAACTGGTTCAAAGCACTGCCCAGCTCCACAATACCAGCTACAGGTAGTCCTTGACTTACAAAGATTCGTTTAGTGACAGTTCAAAGTTACAATGGCCCTGAACAAAGGGACTGATGATCATTTTCGCATGCTTATGGGCAAAAAAGGATATCCAGTTGATCTAAATCCAGCTCTTATTGGTAACCCAACGAGATAACCAGGGCTTCCGCTGAAAGGAACAGGCCGAGTAGCTTGCTGTTAAAAAAAAGTAAAAAAAAAAAAAACCAATGTAAATGTTGCAAATTACTGATTTTGCTTTGAATACCAGGCCACAAATCCCTTAGCATTGTAGGGACTGCTTTATTAACTAGCTATTTTTATTATTACAATGACCAGCAATGAGAAATAGTGTCTCAAACCAAATCACAGCTGAAATTTAAATATAAATCTTTAATGCTTCCCCCTTCCTTTTGAGAAATAACTGTCTTCCAGTGTGAAGTCTCCAGTGCTCTGGTTGAGATTCAATATTAAAAAAAAATATATTCACATAATTTAGGAGTTACCTGTATGAAACGAATGGCAAAGGTCTGCTGCAGAAAAATGGCACTGGTAGGAACTGTCCCCAGAACCAGGGAGACGGCTGCCTCCACAATTTCACCTGCCTCGGTAAAGTTAACGAGGTAACTGGCCTGAAAAGCAAGGATGATTTACTTTGTTTGATTCAGGTGCTGCCCGACTCCAAATTTACTCAAGGTGGCTCGCAACATCTGGCTTTTATAGGGCTTTTATATTCCTATCATCAGAATAAAATCCTGAAACAAGATGGCAAATCTGGTCTCTGGCCACCCCAGCCCAGAGCCTGGGAGAAAAGCCAAGTCTTCAGAGCTTCCCGGGATGGAAGCCGGCCAAATCTCAGAAAGGGCCACATTTCAGGTGCCATAATCAAGGTGAACAAAAATGCCCTTTCTTTCTCTCCTGTTTCAGCATTTTTAGTTCAACAAATGCAGCAAAGTAGAGGCCTCCTTAAATCTAGGTAGGCTTTCTGCTAGGTTCAACCAACCCAGGATGATTCATAAACTGTCCATGGTTAACATAAACCACACATGCCTTGACCCACAGCCCATGGGTCGTACGCAGCCCTGGACAGCTAGTAATGTGGCCCCACAAGATCGTAAACTTTTAACATTATGTGATTTATACGCGTTAATTTTACATGTAATATGTGTCTCTTCACTCAAGGCAGACTAGGCAAGCCAAAAGGTTGGACCTGCCTGACATAAATCTTGGTTTAGCGCTTTAAGCTTTAACCGAGGTAATGAAGACACAGTGTGAAACATTCCACGTTTTCTCTGGGATTAAGTGCAAAAGTTTGTGGTCCCTGCACGAAATGGTGAGAGCTGCCTACCTCAAGAACGACGTTGCTGCACGACTGATTATTTAATGCAGGGAGCAACACAACGTCTGCGCTAGCCAGGCGAGTGCGCAGCCCCTCTGGCGTCTGAATTGTGATGGACTGGATGGTGAGGTTAACCTGAAAAGATTCATAAGCAACAACCACTTGATCCAAGTTTATTTTGTACACAGGCAGGCTTCAGGCATCACAGCTGGGGGTTTAGGCCTAGGATGTGGTTTGTTCAAACTATGATTAAACCACGAGTTAGCAAAATATTTGACTTGAACCACATACACACTAGTGGCAAGGAAGTCCCAGGAAAGAGCAAGGAAAGTTATCTGGAAAGGAATATATTCTCCCTTATTCTCTATGTAATTGACAGTTGTTCAAGGAAAAATTGATATACCCCTTTAAAAAACTTCCTCTCTTGGGAAGAGTTTTCCGTTCTGGAATGGGTGAAATGTTTTAAGGTAAATTTTTACTAATTATGCATGGTAAGAAAAATCTTAATACAATCATACATAGAGGCGATTAGTTTCCATTTTTCCCAGGGAAGCCTCACCAGCTGCCTCTTCCTCCTTCCCCCCGTCCAGATTCATCTTTTGGGCTGCACCTGCCTCCTTCCAAGGAGAGCAAGTTTGCTTTGCAACAGTTTTAAAATTCACCCACCAAAATAGAGATGTCAACTAGGAAGATCCACCTAGCGATAACCCCGCTATTTCTTAATTATAGTGGGAGAGTTGCCATTAAGTATCATTAAGTACAATCTGCCTACAGATGCATTATAAATGGCTCAAAGTGGGAATGAAAATTAAACTTACCGTTTGGCTCGAATTGGGTACCTAATGGGAATAATGAAAAAAAGAAGTCACGTTTCAGGTGAAGCCACGTATTGTACAAATGAGACAAGCGGGTGGGCCGTGTCCTAACCTCCGGGCATCTGTGCCAGAAAACTCTTTTCTCTTGGAATGAAAAATAAACCAGCAGTTCTGACTTCACGCCCCACCCTTCCGTTTGTGTTTTGTGCTTTCTGAAGGCTCCCAAAGTAAGTGCTTACCGCCAAAATGCTAAGATTGGTGTAAAACAGCATGCTGAGTTGGGGAAGGGTGGTGCATTCATCCATCTCGATCGCCGTGTTGCATTTTTCAGCCTGGGTCATTAAGAAGCCTGGAGAAAGCAGCGAAGAACAGGATTCAGAGGGAAATCTTCTGTTTGGTGGGGATTAGATCCATTTTAGGGATTAAATCAAAAGCCCCAGAGTGCCTGGCTTAGACTGGGCTCCACTGCAACCAACTGCCTTCCCTAGAGGGAACACTCCTTCATGGAATTAACGCACATATGTGCTGCCCTTATTGACTTAGAAAATATTCTACTTCTGGGCACCAAAGGAAGTTCAGATTAATTCAGATTAGAAACTTATGATAAAAGAAGCCTCATCTAGGACTGTCTCATCCAAACCTCCCACCCCCATATCAAGCTGCAGCTCAGTGTAGCTGAGGATGATGGTTGTGAGGATACTCTAACTGGGTGCCAACTGCTGCCCAGGGCTTGAGCCAGAGATGAAATAGAGGCATCCTTTATCAATCCTAGGATCTTCTATCCTGCCTCCAGCTCAGGAATCTTAAGCCCCTACCTCATGCTTGTATTTCATCCATATCCACTAAATTTGGGCCCTTGTTTCGGAGCTGCTACAGCACTGGGCCTGGAACTCTTTAGAAACACAAATGCTTCAAACAAAACAAAACAAAAAAGAAATTTTGAAGCCAGACAAGGTGGCTTTAGCAGAGCCATCTGGCTGGGTTTCTTTCAGGAAGGTGAGATGGCGCCTATGGGAGACCCCGGTCTAGAAAATCAGAGCAAAATGGGACATTTTACCCAGAGCGTCCATCCCCCAAACACCAACCCAGAAGTAGCTCCAGAGGAGGAAGCTGTTCTCTGACCTGCAGGGTTGTTGTGAGCGCAGCGGGAAAGAAGTGGAGCAGGCAGCCTCAGAAAGCCATCGGTTGTTTGAATGAGATCCTTAAACTGTCAACGGAAAAGAGAAGAAACTTCGTTTCCCACCGGGAAGAAGAGCCACGGCCACCGTTCGTCCCTGGGAGGCTTTTGCTCGGCCTTCTCCAGTCCTGAGTTATCAGGCTGTGGGAAACGGCTTAGACAAAACGTGCGAGGCCCCCGCATTTTTCCCCTACACAAAATCTAATGTGGCTCCAAGAGATGGGATGGGCCAAGAGGGGCTCTTTACTTTGTATCTGCTGGTGTCGTTTGCGCCAGCCTCACGCGGGGTCTCCGACTCCGCTTCCAGCACGAGATCCTTTCCAGTAGCAAAGCTGCTGCCCCTATCAAATTCTCGAAGGAGCCTATCGAAATTCTGCAGAGTGGGTATTTCTGGAGCTTGGAAGGAGAGGCCAGCTTTGTCTGCAAAAAGAAAAGAAGTTTGAGAAGTTTAGTACATCACGTTGCAACGGGGCAGCATTTCAGAACAAGATCCCTGCATGTCCTGAGCATTGCAAAAAAAAACCTTGCTACTTTTCAACCTCTTAATTGCTACCCATGGCTACCCTTCTCTCTTCAAAAATGAAAGGAAATACACTGGAACAATCAAGCTTCACCTTTTGGCTCAGCTCTTCAGGAGGGGGGCAAACTATACAGGATTTGTACTGATGTTGCAAGTGTTGGACACAATCAGAAAAAAAAGCCGTTTTATTTGAATTAAACATTTCATACGCTCTCCAAACTTGGCTGGCTGAGGAATTCTGGGAGGTGAAGTCCAAAGTTGCCAAATTTGGAGATCCCGGTCTAGATGGCCACCCACCTCTACAAGTGACTGTGTTTTTTCAAACACTGTTGAACCCCCCTCAAGTACTATCCTATCCCATCAGTTTGCTTATCCTCAGAGAGTGACATATTCACCGAGGCTTCGGTTTGTTCTACTTACAATTGGCGGTCTGAAGGCAGAACACAGAGGGGTTGACTTTTTCAACTAGCTGAAACATCCTTTCTGGAGGCTGAACTGATTGATCTATGGAATAGAGGGCTTCTGGTTGTCTGCAGAAATGCCCATCACCTCTAGAGAAAAGATAAGCTTGTCAACATTTTAACCCTTTTTACATACAGGAATGCCTCTTTTCCTCCATAGAGGGGTGAAAGCTCCATTTGGAAAAAAAAACAGTTGTCAAAACAAGGCAGATAAATGATTTTAAAAACCCTCTGAAATCAAAGCATGTCAGTAGCACAAATGGATTTGAAAAATATTTTAGACAATGTAAAAAGAAGGGGTCAAATGTTAGCCATGCCTTCCAAAAACCAATACACGCCATCAACCTATGCCTTTCTCTTGATAAGGTGGTACTTCATTTCATAGGTAAACATTCATCTAGTAGTCAGCTTTAGTTCTGACATATCTAACAGATCTCAAAATACTGAGTGTAGGTGGCAATTGGCACAGGGGGCAAATAAAAGCTGGGATTAACCCCTGGGGTGGCACAATTCTTATTCCAAAGAGTTGTGGATAATTTTCTGCAAGGAGACACGCTGAGGTGTTGTGGGGAAAAAGAAAGCAATTGCATAAATGAATCTGGTGGTTTTGAACAGATCCGTGAAGAAGAGATGGCTCTGTGGAAAAAGGCTGCAAAATCGTGTTGGGAGGCTGCACCAGGAAACTCGCTGGCATATTGATATTTAAATAGGACATCGCTAATCCACAAAGGTTTAATTTGGTTGTCAAATTCACAATGCATAAGAACACCAGAGGAGAAAGAAGCTGTGGAAAGGAGAGTGGGTAGGCTGCCAAAAAGGAAATGGCATACAGAACAAGTAACAATAAAGCAGGATGCAGATTGCAATGGGTTATTAATAGTGCACCCAGTGTTCAAAAATGCACCCCTAAAAATATCTCGGTAGCCACACAGGTATTGTTCCAATATGGAGAAGTAGACAAATACTCTACCACTGCTGTTTTTGAATTCAGACACATTAAAGTGGGCACAGAAATGCAAGCAAGTGGCAACTCTGTTATGTAAAGTGCTAATGCGGAATTTAGCAAATGCAAAACATTTTATCTCATGTTTTGTATTTTTGACTCAATTTAATTTGCATAGTGTTCAAATGATTGAATTCCGCTATATACTTAGCTGCAAAAAACCCCCCTCTCTGCAAGTAAGCCTCCCAGGTTAAGAAAAGCTTTCTCCCCAGTGCGCTGGTTTTTCACTTCACAGGCACCACAACTCGGTAAACCTTTTAATGAAACATCCCTGGCCTCTGTATTCTGCACAGGGACTATTTCATGAGGAGGCTGTGCCATTTCAAAAGCTGCATATTTGAACCAGGTCCTATTTTCATTCTATAAATATACTTCTTTTTTTTTTTAATCTCAAGAGACATTGCCCCAGGGACTGCATCCTCAATTTGCTATTCTGATGTGGCAAGTTCAAACAGAGTGCATTAGAGATCTGTGTGGAAATGTCTAAATGCACATCTGCGTCACTCTAGAACGTGTGCACTTACGTGATAACGGGAACCGAACAGGCAGTAAAGACGCTGAAATCTGCAGCTGTGCAAACAGGATCACAGCAACAGTTGACGTCACACTGATTCTCCAGCAGGTCACAGACGCAGAGCTCGGTCACTGAAAAATTTGACAAGATTTGACAAGAATGGTGGTGAATAGCTAAGTAATAATAACCACCTTGAATGCAATTTCAAAGCAGCTGGAGCATCCCTTGCACACAGTTGGCGTTGACAAACCTCACATCAATCAATTGCAAAAAGTAGATTGATTCAGAACCGTTGACAATCTGCTATGATATCTTAGACACCATCAAAAAACATATGCCTATCCCAGGTCCTCAAAAGGAGTCGATAGGTGGATAAAAAATGCGGAATTCAGACTGAACATCTGGCTGACTGTGCAATGAACCATAGTTTATGAAATATGGATGCCCTTCTCCTCCCCACTGCCAGAAACAGTAAAAATCATTTTGCATGAACTATTTCAACTCAAAGCAATTGAACCAAAAAAAAGAAATCAGATGAAGGTAATTTACCAAGGAGAAAAACCATGGAAATAGGGCCGTAGATGTGGATGACTTACAATTAAGTTTTTAAAAGACATTTAAGAATTTTTAAGAAAAAATATATTATTGTACTTCCACTGTTTTTGTTTTTATTCCTTTGCTATTGTTATCTTTACCCTTTTTATCATTTTCCGTTTTATTGTTATAAGCCGCCTAGTGTAGCCCCATGGCAAGATAGGCGGCAAATAAATTTTAAAAAATAAATAGAATAAATAAAACTCCCAGATCCCTTAGGGCTTGCTTCCTATGGCCTAGGTTGCTGAGAACTGTAGTCCCGCCTGCCACAGCTAGGAAGGGACAAGCACCCTTCTCCTCCCGTCAGCTTCTTTCGCCTTTCTGCTGGAAGCGCCCTGGCATGAGTGCTCCTGTCCATGGAGGCTCCATCGGTGCCATAGGAGACCCACCCTTGGTCACGGGCGCCGGCCACGGGCCGACATGAAACGGCGTTTGGGGAGACGTGAGACGCGGGCTGGATGCCTCGACTGGGCTCGCCGTCGACATCGCCTGGCTGAGGGGCGAAAAAGAAGGGGGCTCTGTTGTCGATCCCGCCGCAGTGGATCCGCCCGGACTGGTGGCCAACTTCGAAGAGGCTTCGCTCGTCGGCCCGGCCGTGGACGGGGAAACGCCGGGTAGCAGCAAGAGGAAGAGAACGGACCGCCTCACGAGAAGCGGCGGCGCCGGACCCCCTGGTCGCCTCATCCCGTCTGCTAGGCCGCAGCGGCCTAGGCCTCAGTTGGACGCCCGGGGCTGGTAACCATGGAGACGCGCAAGGTACGCTGGGAGCCTTCGGAGCCCTAGGAGGCGATGGGGGAATCAACTGCGCTCGAAGCATGTCGGGAAGGCGTTGCCAGGGAACGGCTTAACGTTGTAGCCTCTCCCTCCAGTAGCATTTTCCCCCCCCTTGGTAGGAATTCTGGGACTTGTAGTCTCATCAGGTTTTGCTCCGCTTCCCACAGGATCCCAGGAATTCTGGTTTATATTGTTCAAGTGATGATGATAACTTTATTGGGGTATCAGTTTTGCCAACTAGG
The DNA here is from genome assembly GCA_009733165.1 of Naja naja. Lineage (NCBI taxonomy): Eukaryota > Metazoa > Chordata > Lepidosauria > Squamata > Elapidae > Naja > Naja naja. The sequence continues at coordinate 1,529,611 of CM019165.1, forward strand.
CTTCCTGTTATTTAGTCTGGGGGACCTGATGGGGCTGTGAGAGGCTTCAACAAGAACGGAGGAGTTACAGGCAGAGATAATGGTTAAAAACAGCAACAGCTCACTCATAAGGCTAAGTTGGGGTGTCCAAGATTGGACACCCCAAAATTAAGATCTGTGCACTACAACTCCACGAATTCCACCAGCCAGCATGAGGCTTAAAGTTATAATACTTATAGAGGAGAATATTTGTAAATCAGGGTTAAAATTAATCAATGCACTGGTGATGTTGCCTAGTTTGGTACGGAAACATCTGCAATAACCAAGTTCAGAGAGGACTAAGGACCTCACAGTTCTCCTCCACCTCCTCCCTGCAAATCCTATTCTTTTAGCATTGATGATGTTACCCAGTTCGGTAATGAAACGTCTGCAAGAAAGCAACCGAACTCAGAGCAGTCAGGACCCCTTAAAAATGTGTTTTGATTTTTGGAAAATTTAATCAGCATCTGAGTAGCTGGACTTGAAGGGCCCCTGCTTTCTCTAAATAACTCCTATCCTAATGAAGTTCATGGATTGTTTTGGCTGAATGTCCAACTTTTGTGATTGTTATTGCTTTTAAAACTGTGTAAGCCATCCAGAATCTTGTGTAGCCTGGGGCTTCTACATTGTAAAATTAAATTAAATGTTCATCTGGTTATTAAATGAAAAATTCCCTTTGTCTATCAAGTCCCAAGAGGGAGTGTTTAATTTTCCTCTGTAGCTTCACCATTTGAACTGCAGAGGGAGTACGGTACCAGAAGGTATTTTGACAGTCCTAAGAAAGCTAGAAAAATACCAGCTGCATAGGAACAAAATGAAGAAACTTTTTAAAAAGTTTCTGCATTTGTGCAAATGTCAAATTTTCCACCGCTGTCACGTTTTGCCACCAGTGTGAGCTGGTGACTCATTCCTTACCCAAGCAAGAACTGATGTATAATGAACCCCAAACTTCTCATTTAAAAAAAAAACATTTTTTGACCTCGCATCCATCTTTGGCATTATTTAAGGAATAATTTTTGCACATTTTACAGAAGTACACTTAACTGCTTATGTTTGGTCAACTTTGAGACACACATATACGCACCCCATGTATGCTGTTTGTCCTGTCATGAGCCTAATGACTAACAAGCTCAGTATGTGGTTATGTAAGTCAGCATCAGACTTTCCAAAATCTCACAAAATGAGCATGAAGCAACTCATATGCAACTCATGTTATTAGGAATAGCAGATCCCCGTGGAGCAGACTGTTTTTAATCAAAAATCTTCCATTCTTATTTCAGCCAAATATCTTCACCACTAGTATTTCCCTCCTCCCCGATTTTCAGTTGTTGTTGGCTGACAAAAACACAAACTCTTTGATTTGAAATTAAAATATAGATAAAGGACTGCCGATGATTGTTGGCAATCGTAGCCGTATAAAAACCTTCACATCCAGAAATATATTTCCACATAGGAAATGCTGGAGCAGTCTTTCTGAACCCCAGCAGGTTTTGGATATGTGGACTTCATCTCCCAGAATTCCCTACTCCCCATGGAGACCAGGGAATTCTGGGAAGTACACATCTTAAAGGTACACTTTATTCTAGAGTGTAGCCGAAAAGAGGGCTGCTGCGCTTGTGTAACGCTTGTGGGTTTGTGCACTGGGGCATGATGGTATTGTAGTCCCAAAAATGTCTGGAGAGATTTGATTTATGCAATTACAATTTTAATTTGTGTCATTGCAAATTGCCTGGATTCTTGGGAGGTAGGTGATTGATAAGCTGATGTAGTCATACAGACTATTTGTTTGTCTACTGCTAAATGCAACATTATGCTTAATGAGTATGCAGTACATTGTAGTCCTCAATTTACAACAGTTCCTTTAGTGACCAAAGTTACAAGGGCACTGACAAAAGTGACTTACAGCCATTTTTCATACTTATGCCCATTGCAGCATCCCCATGATCAAAATTCGGCCTCTTGGCAATGGATTCATATTTATGACGGTTGCAGTGTCCTGAGGTCATGTGATCCCCTTTTGCAACCTTCTGACAAGCACAAACAGTGGGAAGCCAGGTTCACTTAACAACCAGGTTCGTATCTTATCAACTGCAGTGATTCAGTTCAAGAAACTCACTTAACAAATGTTTCACTTAGCAACATAAATTTTGGGCTCAGTTCTGGTTGTAATTTGAGGACATGCATACAAAGAGTAATCTACTCCCTTGTGAAACAAATTGGCCTGAAATGTTCTCAGATCCTCCCAAATTGTCCCCCCCCCCACTCCTAAAAAGGTGCAAAGTGCAAGCCTTCGGTGATGCTGCAGGAAGGCGATCCTCCCTATTCAAAGTCCACATTGCCTGTTAGAAAACAACATTTTGCTTTGCAAGGAATGCTGCATGTCGGAGCTGCACTGGGCTTTTTAAAAAAAACACAATTTGATTGTAAAAAGGCTCGCAGTCCATTGCATAGCGTGGTCCACAAATAATTTGAACCAGGCTGGGCTTGCCTTTGATTCAGGGTTTCAGGAAAAGGAGGTTGAAGCCCCATATGTTTTCCAACCTCGGCAATTGTAAGACGTGTGGACTTCAACTCAATGGGTGCTGGGGAATTCTGGGAATTGAAGTCCACACGCCTTAAGAGTTGCCAAGGTTGGTCAACCCTGCTCTCTAAAGCTCTAGTCAAAAAGCAGGTGAAGAAGAAACCATTTATTTTGGAGGAAGATAATAAGATCGGTATAGCAAACTCCTAGATTCTCTGTACTCTCTGTAGCAACTCCTACATTCTCTGTTCTGTATACAAACTCCTAGATTCTCTGGAGTGAAAATGGTGTGTGTGTGTGTGTGTGTGTGTGTTTAATGGTTTGCAAATGAGGAACAGAGGGCGTTTTCAAACAGCCGGCGTTCCATTGTAAGAGAACGAATCCAGAAACCATTCGATGCAAGCATGGCAATTAGAAAACGGCAGGAGCAGCTATTCAGGCTGAAGAAGAATGCTGAGATGGAGCCGATTAGATCCCTGTGAGGGTTCGGGAAGGGCGAGGCGGGATTGCAATCTGGCTTCCGGGTCCTATAGGGCTGAAAATGGCATGCCAAGGACGAGGAAGGCCACACCTGAATGGAGACACATCAAAGGGTGTTGAAACCTCTTCTTGGCCAAGATTTTTATCGGGTTCCAGGTGGTACTTTTCAAAACTGGGAGGAGGTTGGCACTTCAGCTCTCCGATTGCAAAACTGCCCTCCTGTGTTGTCTGTCCATCCTGCCAAAAGAGATATGGGCATCCCTCGGCCTCCATAAAGCATCTTGACCTTTTGAGAAATCTGCACAATGTGTTCCTCGCCTTACGCCCACCGTTGAGCCCAAAACTTCTGTCGCTAAGCGAAACCTGTTAAGTGAGGCTTGCCGCGTTTTACAGTCTTGCCCACCACAGTTGTGGTGCAATTTAATCGCTGCCATTGTTAAGTTAGGTCAGGGGTCCCCAAACTTGGCCACTTTAAGACTGGTGGACTTCAACTCCCAGAATTCCCCAGCCAGCCGTGTCTGTTTCTTTTTTCTTTTGACCTCCTAAAGTGGAGAGAGATTGCAGAGGAAGGGATGACAAGAGAGTCAGCTATGCTGGCTGGAGAATTCTGGGAGTTGAAGTCCACAAGTCTTACAGTGGCCAAGTTTGGAGACCTCTGAGTTAGGTCATTAAGTGAATTTGGCTTCCCCCTTGACTTGGTTTCTCCAAAGGATGCTGCAACCGTCATATGTATGAATCAGTTGCCAATTGGCTGAATTTTGAACATGGGGATGCTACAAAGGTGGTAAGTGTGAAAAGCGGCCCTACGTCACTTTTTTCAGTGCCGTTGTCACTTTGAACGGTCACTAAACCGATTGTTGTAAGTCAAGGACTACTTCAGCTCTGTGATTGCAAAATTGCTCTCCTGCCAAAAGAGATCAGCCTCCATTCAGCATCTGGCTCCTCGTAGAGGAATCTCTACCGTTTTGGTAGCTTTCCTGAGCCAATGAAACCATTATCCCTTCTTCCTAAATTTGCTCAATCTTCAGGTACCACAGAGAATTTCTCCTCCTCCTCCTCTTAAATCAAGGCAAAGCATGTGTCATTTTTCAATGTACTCATCCTATTTGTTCCCTCTGTCCAGGTCTTCTTGTACTTGGCCCCTGACAGATCTTGCCATGCTTTTATGTCTGTGAAGGTAATTTAGCAAGGCCCGATGAAAAATTTAATACGTTGGCACATCTGCCCTCCTCAGTTCCCCTCTATCTCATTCTTCACCTCCTCCCCAGCAATCATGCAAAGAGACATTGCAATAAACCACAGTTTCTTGAACAAGATACCCTAGCAACTGGGATTTCTACATTCTGCCAAGCCACAACCAAGAAACCAGTTCATCATTTAGTTCTCTAGCATTGTGGCTGCAAGAACCTGATGCAATTATACTTCTGGAATTCTTCCCTTTTGTTTCTCGCCGGCAAAAGTTGTATGAGGAAACCCATAGGAGCCCTTCATTGATTTTTCAAGCATCCTTAAAAAAAACTATATATAGAAAAATACAGATTGAAATGCCATGTTTAATTAATGCGGCGTCTTTTAAACTGGAGATTAAGAGTCCCTTAGGGAGAGAAATACAGGCATGGTAGAGAGGGCAGCTTTCGACCCACAGCAGCATTCTTTTCAAGTGTTACCTGTGGAAAGTTAACTGAATCAAGCCGGATTACTTTTCGAGTAAATATGCATAAGATAAATGGGCATGAAATCAGCAGGACCGGGTTTCCTTGCGTCTTGCTTTTCCTTTTGAAAGCTTGAATGTTTCTGCAATGGTCGGAGGAGAACCTCCCTCAGTGCCAACTTCTTCTGCAGGATGTCCAATCTCAGCAACTTTTTTGGATATATATGGACTTCAACTCTCAGAATTCCCCAACTACCATTGCTGTCTAGGGAATTCTGGGAGTTGAAGTCGATATAGATAGTCTGTCTGTCTGTCTGTCTGTCTGTCTGTCTATCTATCTATCTATCTATCTATCTATCTATCAAATGTACACACACACACACATCTTAAAAGTTGCAGAGACTGAGAAACTGGTCTTGCAAGTGCAGGAGAGTCAGGATTTCTGTGATGATTTGGGGGACCGGGGAGGGCTTTTTCCTTCCCTTGACCCCAAGACCGCAGCCAGACCAATTCCCTGCCCATTTGCATAGGCAATTACGGAGAAGACGTCACAATACTCCCTTGGAAAGAGCCCCCTCCCCGGGTAAAACCTACCCCCACTCCTGCCCCTTTTGAGAGCCCCCCCTCCCAACTCGATCATCGCCCCACTTTCACTTTTGCTCTCAGCTTTGCAAGGAAGAAGGTGACCCGCTCCCGGGGCGCCGCACGTGCTCCGGGTTAGGAAGAAACACCACTTCCCGGCAAGACTTGCGCCGGCCGAACACGGGGGAAGCGGGCCACTCCGCCGCCGCGCAGCATGCCGGGGCCGGTAGTCCGCAGACGCGAATGGTAGCCCCGGAGAGTGACACCTAAGCCGAGCGAATCGCCACCGGGGAAGGGCGGGGGTATGTAAATCCAGAGGGGCGCGCCGCCAATGAGGGCTGCGCGGGGCGGGAGTCCTCGGGAGCCCGGATGCTCGAGGAGCGCAGAAGGGCTCCGGGCCGGCGCGGAGGCGGAGCTGACCTCGCTCGTCTCTCTCCTTTCCCCGGAGGAGCCGGCGGTGGCGGCGAGGCGAGTCGGGCGATGGCGGCCCTGAGCGCCTGAGGAAAGGCGGCCCCCTCGAGCCAGCGAGCGAACGAGCGGCAGAGCCCCCCCCCTCGCCCGGCTCTCCCTCCCCTCACAGAGCGGCGCCTTCCAGGGAGGGGGGCTCGCGGCCCCTCCCCCACTCTGGCGGGGGGGCAGGGGCGCCCCGCCGGCCTCCGCCGCAGAGGAGGGGGCTGCCCGCCGGAGGAGCAGGGGGCCGCTATGGGGGCCTCGGCCCGGCTCTGAGCCGGTGCAGAACCCCCCCGCCCTCCCCAGGCCGCAGGACCCCCCCCTTGTTCCCCCTCCCTCCCCCCCTCCGGCCTTGGGGGGGGCTCCTCCTCCTCCCGGCCCCGCTTTGCCGACCCCTCCCCTCCCCCCTCCCTCCCCCCCAGCATGTTCTCGGTGCTCTCGTACGGGCGGCTGGTGGCCCGCGCCGTCCTGGGGGGCCTCTCGCAGACCGACTCCCGCGACTACAGCCTGGTGACGGCCAGCTGCGGCTTCGGCAAGGACTTCCGCAAGGGCATCCTGAAGAAGGGCATGTGCTACGGCGACGACGCCTGCTTCGTGGCCCGGCACCGCACGGCCGATGTGCTGGGTGAGCGGCCTTGGGGGGGGGGCGGGGGGAGGGGGGCTGCCTCTCCGCCTGCTTCCCTTTCTCTTTCTCTTTCCCTGCCTTCCTTCTCTTGCCCTCCCGTCTCTCCCTTTCCTTCCCCTCCTCCCTCCATCCTATTCCTCCTTCCCTTCCGTGCCTCCTTCGTTCCTTCTCTCCCTCTCCTCTTGTCCTTCCTTCCCTGCTTTCCCATTTCTCCCTTCCTCCCTTCCTTCTCTTTCCCTCCCTTCGTCCCATTCCTCCCTTTGCTTTCATTCTTTTCCTCCTTCCCTTTCTCTTTTTCCTTCCTTCCCTTCATCCCATTCCTCCTTCCCTCCCTGTGCTTCCTTCTCTCCCTCCCTCTCCTCTTGTCCTTCCTTCCTCCCTCCCTCCCTCCCTCCCTTTTCCTTTTTCCTCCCTTCCTATCCTCTCTCCCTTCCTTCATCCCACTCCTCCTTCCCTCCCATCTCTCTCCTTCTTCCCTCTATCCCTCCCTCCCTCTCCTTGCTTCCTTCTCTCCGTCTCTCTCTCCTCTTGACCTTCCTCCCATTCCTTCCTTGCTTGCACTCCGGAAAGAGCAGCCCCAGGTAGCAGTTACTGGGCTGCCCGGATTGCATATCTAGAGGCTCTGGGAAGAGCCAGCTAATTGCCGGATCAGGCCTGATGCTGCTGCTGCTGCTGCTGCTGCTGCTCACTGCCTGAAGCTCCTCCGGAAACCCCTGGCTGGCAGCCTCCGAGCTAAGCCTGCCCATCCCTGCTTCCTTTGCTCCTTGGCAGAGCCCTGAAGAGGGCCAGAATGGCAGCCTGCCTTATTACTGGAAAGCCACCCCATTTCCACGGGCTGCTTTGCCCCTCTGGATTGCAAAAGAGCGTGGGGGGGGGGAAAGTTCTCCCTTAACCTTGAGCCCAAAGCCGACCCTTTGGAGGTGAGGCTTCCCCACTGGGGGCAAAGGTTAAGGGAGACCTGTGTGACATTGGGCGGAGTGCCAGAGGTCAAGCGGGGCTTGCCATGCCTGTCCCACGGGGTTCCCGGGCAGCAGCTGGAGAATAACTGCCGCTCCCCTGCAAGGGGAGGGGGCTTTCAAGGCCCCTTTCAGGCACTTTTGAGACTGCAGAATAACTCCGGGCTACGGTGTCAGCCATTGGAGCTTCGGGACATGTGTTTAAATGGGGCTTGTTTCCCTTGTGTGTGAAATGTATTCTATGAACATCGCCGGAGGAGCCTTACTCAGGGAGGAAACGCCAAAGAAATGCAGCCGTTGATCTGAGCTGGAGCACATTGAAGGAACGGCTGCCGAAACGCCCTTGGGGTGCCCATAGAGAGCAGAAGCCCTGAAGGGCAGGTTGCCTGTTCAGTTCTTACTGTCTTCTGTTTTTGCTTAACGGTCTTTGCCTTTGGGCCAGGAGGCCCCGTGGGACGGAGGTCTGGAGGTGCCCCCCGCACCACCTGTGGCCCGGACCCCTTTCCTCCATTCAGTGGGGACTGAGCAGGATGCCGCGCAGCCTTCTCTCTCCTGCAGAGGCGCACGGGCTGAGTGGGAAGGCGGGCGGGGAGCGGCCTCGGGCGTGATTCATCCTGGTTCTGCACTGCGTTTGAGGGCTGCCCCTCTGGGGCGCCTGCCCTGCCAGCCCACCTCCCCTAATTAATGGCGCTGCAGGGCCTGAGGCTGCTAACGGCACCGCAGAGTGGAGCTCCATGCTAAATCTTCCCCGCGCATGGCTCTTGGCAGGACAGGCTCTTTGGCTGGGGGATCTTGCAGTCCAGCCTGCATCCGAACAAACGCAGGTAGTCCTCCACCTGCGGCCACAATGCAGCCCAAAATTTCCATCACTAAGCAAGACATTTGTGAAGTGAGTCTTACGACCTTTTCCGCCACGGTTACTAAGCGAATCCCTGCAGCTGATAAGTTAGCAACTGGGTCGTTGAGTGAATCTGGCTTCCCTGTTGACATTGCTTGTCAAGAAGGTCACAAAATGGGAGCCCAGGACGCTGCAGCCGTCATAACTATGAGTCACTTGCGTCTGAATTTTGACACCTTGATCATGGGGATGCTGCAAATGGTTGTAAGTGTGAACAACGGCCACAAGACACTTTTTTTCAGTGCCGTTGTAACTTTGGTCACTAAACGGACTGTTGTAAGTTTGAGGACTACCTGCAGATGGGTTTAATGCTTTGGGGGCGCCCGCTAGCAGCTTGGTGGGGGGGTTTTTGGTCTGTGTGAATGTGTGTTTCATACCTGCTTTTTAGCCAAGGCTGGGTCCAGCCCAGCTGGCCTCTACAATCCACAGGGGCATAGAGGTGGGTGACTGGTGTGATGTTGGTGTCTGGGGACCCCCTCCCTCCCCCCTCCCCCAGATGATCTCCCTTTCAGCCAGGGGGCGCTGCAGATGGAACTGGGTGGCTTGAAATGAAAGATGGCAATTTCTTGATTCCAGCCCAGAGAAACAATAAGGAGGATTCAGGTTGCTGCTCTCACTTCTCGGTTAAGTCTCTCTGTTTTTTAATGGGGTTTTTTTTGTGGGGAGGGTACCTCATGGCATCCTTTTCTCCCCCCACCTTCTGCTTTCCCCAGTGTCCTCGCTTGACCTCTTCCCTTCCCTCCTTGCCATCCGCAGCTCCGTGATTCCCTATTTGAGATGCCTTTAATTTATGCTTCTCAGATGCAACTCATGACACATCGCTTGTTTTGGCACGTTTTGATCTTTTCGGAGTCTCTTTGGCCAAAAAGGAAAAGGGAAAAAAAACAACCCCAAACCAGGCCTTATTAAAATGCCAGTTTCTTTTTTCCACCCAGGCCTGAGTTTCTCTCGCCTCTTTCTCTCTCCCCCCCTTCGGTGGTGGTGGTGAAGCACAAATTCCTTGGCATTCTGCTTGGAAAGCCTCTGTTCGCTGGGGAAGGGTGTGGAAAAGTCGGAGGAGCTATTCCTGGGGGTGGGGAACCTGCCTGGGCTACCAAGCCATGACCTGGTTTGACCGGCAGTTTTTTTTTAAAAAAAGCACACACAACTTTTGCCAGTTGTGTAATCAGGCTGATCCAAAATACACCGGTCAAGGAGTTTGCTCTGCACACGAGTCTGAACTGAGAAGCAGGACGTCTTCCCCACCAGGGCCCAAAACTTTTGACTTGCAAAGTGCCCAGCTCCTCTGGGCACAAAGTCCTAAAATTCTCATCCAGGATTTTGGAAGGAGCGGCAGGCTGGCTTTCGATACGCCGCCAGGATCTTTTTATGTTTCAGGCCTCGCCTACAACGTAGAAGCATCTGTAACGGCCTGGCAGATTAAGTCACCCCATATAGTAAAGCAAGCGTCAGACAGGCACCTGGGGGAGATCTGGGTCTTATGCCCTGTGTTTTAGGTGTAATATTTATTGCTGACTCCATGGGGACTCCCATCAGTTTACAATCTCCCATGCAAAACCAGTGATATATAAAAGCATCTGTCCACCTTCAGCTCTGCAATCCAGCAACAATCCTAGGTAGGGAAACCTGTCCTGGAGGCCACAAGAGGTGAGCCATCTCAGTTTTGAGGGAGAAGTTATTCCAGGGAGATAGATCGAAGGGCGAAAAGAATCCCCCTCCCCACATTTCATAAATGGGGGAAGACTCTCGACACCCTAACTTAAGACAGGTGAATTGGGTAGGAAGGTTGTACCCGAAGGAGGTGATAGTATACCGTACTTGCTCGCCAAATAATTGCAGATTGAAACCCAGCACACCTTTGCATGCGTAATAATACCTTCACCCGTATTTGCAAATATGTGGCTTTAGGAATTGCATTTCTCAGCTTTTGATTGCCAAAGGTGATCAGTTTTCTAGGTGCGAGGGAAAAATGCTTGTTCACCCTTATGACTCGATTGTTTTTTCTACATTTACAAAAAAAACAAACTCATTCCTGTCATCACCGGGAACACATTTTTAAAATTCTGCAAGGTGAGGTCCCTTCCATTGGGGAGAGAATTTCCCCAAGAACTGCATGCCAGATCAGTTAGTAACCTTAATGAGGTGGGCCTACCTGGAAAGACAACACGTTTTTGAAAAATTGGAGGAAGTGCCTTGTTTCTGAGAACAGAGGAGGAAGTTGTAAGCATCTTCAGAGAATCTAGTTGCCCAAGAGGCATCTCTCGTGTTAAATAATCAGAGATATTTAATTGAATAACATTTCCTTCAGTGAGGGAGGGGCCCTGTGTTCATCTAAGGCAGGGTTTCTCAACTTTGGCACCTTTAAGATGGGTGGACTTCCCAGAATTCCCCAGCCAGCATAACACAACATACCATAGCATGGCTGGCTGGGGAATTCTGGGAATGGAAGTCCTCCCAACTTAAAAGTGCCGAAGTTGAGAAAGGCTGATCTAAGGAGGCCTTGCCTTCTCCAGGTAGACAAAATTTAAGCGTAGAGAGGGGTGGCTGCAGGGTGTTAAGAGGCTGTTAGTGTGTGTGTGTGTGTGTCCCACATCAGCCACTTAGAAGCTGAAATAAGTCCCTGGCTTTGGGTTCTGGGAGCGCCCACCTCTGATAAGAGACACCAGAAGGTGACTTTGCCAGTTGAAGCAAAACAATGGGCAGGCCAGCCTCCTTCGGCACACGCCCATTCAGAAGTCAAGAGCGCCATTGTCTCTTAGCACACCTTCAAGGTGGCGCCTCTCCCTTGGCAGCCCTGATTTCCTCAACTCTCCTGACGGCGGAAGGACGGATGTGCCCATCCTATCATTCTGCCTCGGCCCAAAATTGTGCTCCCTCTCTCTCCTCTCTCTCTCTCCTCCTCCTCCTCTTCCCCCTCTCTCCTTCCTCCTCCTCCCTCCTTCCTCCCTCCCTCCCTCCCTCTCTCTCTCTCTCTCTCTCTTTCCCCACCATTTCATTGCTGGTTTCATCAGAGCGACCTTGCTTAATGAAAGAAAGAAAGGGGAAAACAGAAGGAAGACTCGTGATGCAATTGACTTTGCAAACCAGGAAGTCTCGTTTGAAGGACAGCCGGGCGACAGACACACAGAGGGATTATTCCCGTAGGCTGGAAGGCAAAATCACCCAGAAAGGCCTCTGAACTTTGCCACCGTTGCTGTCAGTTATCCCACCCGGGCTGACCTTGGCATTCGCAAGGCTGCCTTTGTGCTCGGCCTCCAATCTTCCCATGTCCTTGAGAAATGGCAGCCGCTTGCTGGGCGGAGGTGTGGATTGCCGGCTGATGCCGAAACAGGGAGGTGTGGATCTTAAAAACCCTTTGACATTTCTAGGCATCGCAGCAGTGTTTCATGGAAAGGTTGGTCGCCAGCGGCTTTTGGCAAACGGGAAATAAAAACCTCAAGCCAGTTTGGGGGCGCTGGGAGCTTTCGGCCGATTCCCCAACGCCTGCCTCCCTCTTGGCCTTGGGTTGATCGGTGCTCCTCTCCGCCTCTGCCACTGGCCGCCTCGTCATAATCCACGCACATAACGTGTCACAGGTGGTAACTCCGGGGACCACGACGGCCGCCTCCTCTGCAGATTGCAAAAACACGGAAAGGGACCGGAGGCAGGCAGCAAAAATCCTCCCCATTTTCTTCTGGGGAAACCGGCCGCTTCCCGCTTTGTTTGATGTGTGCATCCAGAACTCTGAGAGGCTTTGGGTCAGCCAAGAGGCAGAGCAGAGATTCCCACTGGGTCATCATTTGGAGAGTCAGCTTGGCTTTTGGCTTCCAAGTTCAGCACATATGTATGGAAGGAAGGAAGGAGATGAGAGATGGAAGGAAGGAAGGAGATGAGAGGAAGGAAGGAAGGAGAGATGAGGAGGAGGAGGAAGGAAGAGGTGAGGAAAGGAAGAGGTGAGGAAGGAAGGAAGGAGAGGAAGGGAAGGAAGGATGGATTAGAGGAGGAAGGAAAAGATGAGAGGAGGCAGGCAGGCATTGCAATTGTGTTTTATTCCGCCTGCTATAGAGAAGGGAGCCCTTTGTGGCTGTGCTGATGGGAATACTAGAAAGAAAATACTAGAAAAGAAACCAACTTTACACAGCCACACCAGCGATTATTTGGGGGCCCATTTGATTGATCGATGGCCTCCTGCAACATGTTGGCACATCCCCGGGGTCAGGCCACTGTCAGCTTGAATTGCTGTTTCAGCCGGGGACGCACATTAAAGGGCAGTCTGCAGATTAGCAGGCTTCATTTTATATAATAAATCAGTTCTTAACTTTTTGGGCCAGAGATGGGTGGCTTTTTGTTCCAGAGGAGATGTGCCCTAAGCAGATTTCCTGATTAGTGACTCATGCAGCCTCCCGAGCGATGCTGTGTGGTGATCTTCATAACTGCGGTAAAAGATTGGATTTTTCATCCCGTGTTAAAAGTCAAGTCAGCTGGCTTTTCCCCCAAATGCTGCATTCCGCCTCCCCTTCTCTGCCTGGTGGTGGTTTCTGATTCTGCTGCTGCTGCTTTTTCCTCATGGTCAGTTTGGTACTGAAAGGGTATTGCAAAGTTTATTCCTGCAATTATTTCAAAATTAGCTTTGGGACTAGGATGGAGGTGTCTGTCTGTCCCCCTTTTGTAAATGTGTGGCTACGCAGAAAAAGGAGGACATCTTTGTAGAAAAAAATAACTCCAGAAAAGGAGTTAAGAGGGGGGCTGTCCTTGGTCCTGTTGAGAGCTGCAGCTCTCTACTTTTCCACTTCTGCAATCCTTACATCAGTGCACCGGCTCCTCCTTTGGGCTTTTGCAATGAAAAAACAAACAAACTGACGCTCTCTTGCTTCCTGTCCTGCCCTCAGGTGCTACGGAGAATAAATTGACCTCTTCTGCTTGGGCGGGGGGTTGGACTAGATGACCTACAAGGTCCCTTCCAACTCTGTCAATCTGTAAATCTTGTGACAGCCATTGGAAGATGGCTATCATGTCTGCCCTAAGTCTTCTCTTCTTTAAGCTAAAAGCACCTTTAGTGCCATTAGCTAGTCCTTCCTGCATGGCAGGGGTTCTCCAAATTTGGCCCTTCTAAGACTTGCGGACTTCAACTCCCAGAATTCCCCAGCCAGCATTGAATTCTGGGAATTGAAGTCCACAAGTCTTAAAAATGGCCTGAGTTTGGAGACCTCCCCCCTCCACTGTCCGGCATCAACTCAGAAAACAACTAGAAAATCCTTTGTAGAAATGGTTTATTTATTTACTCAGTGCATGGCATCTGCAGAGGTCATGAAATCAGTGTGTCAACTCATAAAACATTCCTATGCTTGTTTTAGTAGTTGCCATAAAAAAGGGAGGGGAAATCTGGAGGAGCAGGCCAGCAGTTTGAAAGCGGAAGTACATTCCAACTCTTTATCTTTAAAAGATTGTAACTAAACTACCAGAGCTTTTGCCCACAAATATATTTAATTGGAGAACATGAATGATGACACCCAGTCCATGAACGGGCTCAATTGGAAAATCTGATTTATGACACACCCAGGGGGGAGGGAGGGGGGAAACAGGGTCACAGGGTAAATGATGTAGGCCAGAGTTGGTTTCACCCAGGGCGGTGCCAGTCTGTCAGCCTCTAATGAATCCTTCGTTTTTGAGTTTGGCTCCAGAATCATGATTTAATTAGAGCGATTGCTGGAACCTGACACAGTGATGTACAAATCTACTTTAAATGACAGATGGCGATAAAAGCAAGAATAAACCAGCCAAAAGACTGACATTTCTCTTTTCTTCAAGGGGTGGCAGACGGTGTTGGAGGCTGGCGAGACTACGGCGCGACCGCCTCAGTTCTCAGGGACTCTGATGCTTGTGAACGCTTGGTCAAGGAAGGACGGTTTGTGCCCAGCCACCCGGTGGGGATCCTCACCACAAGCTACTGTGAGCTGTTGCAGCACAAAGCGCCCCTGCTCGGTAAGAAGAGCCCCTCCCCCCATGGCCCTCCCTTCCAGCCTCCTCTCACACTGATGTTGCTTGTGATGATCCAGGGCGTGGCACAAAGGCAACACAAATAATGAGCAGGAGTCCCTTTATTATCTCCAGCTTTGCTCCCAATGTCCTGGTTGCCTTCAGGCTGGAGAAAAACTCCCAGGAACAGCCTTTGGCTGTAGAAAATTCAGTCCAAAAACAAGGTGCATACAAACTGTAACTAAAAATCCAAACAAACCAAGCTGCAGTATTTAACTTGACAGGGCAGGAGAAGGAATTTCAGACTTGAAAGCATGGCAAAACTCAACACAGTTGCGAAGACGCCAGGAGCACAGATAAGCCACGATGAGACCAACAACCTGCTGTGCCCAACTTCCTCTTTTATACACTGTATTCCCAGCTGCAGCTAATGAAGGGAATCAGGGCCCTTTCCTCCCCCGTAAGCCACACGTTCCTCCCTGAGTGCCCTAGGATGAAGAGGGGGTGGGCCTGGATCTTCCTCCGAATTCCCTCTCCCTTGTTCTACCTCTTCCCTGCTCTGCCCAGTCGGACTGTGCCGTTCCCCAGTTTCTCCCACAGCCAATGGAGCCACACTCACACTCCCTGTCAGCTGCTCAGCTTCCCCCTCCGAGTCAGATTCCGACAGGGGCAGGATGTTGGTGCTGAACGGCTGGGTCTATTTTACGTGTAATTTTTAAACGAGTCCATACAGGCCATCCTCAACTTAATGACCGCAGTTGAACCCACAATTGTTGTTAAGGGAGACTTTTGTTAAGCGATTCCTACTCCGTTTTAGGGCCTTCTTTGACAACGTTGCTAAGCGAGTCACTGCAGCTGGTAAAGTTAGTCACCCGGTTGCTAAGCAGATCCAGCTTCCGCATTGACTTTGCCCATGCTTTCTTCCTCTTACATATTCATTTATTTATTTATATTTATTATTTAGCTTAGTTTGTCAAGCATGTATGAGAAAAACAAGTATAAGTATGAACATAACATATAAACATACAAGTATAAACGAGTATAAGTATATACATAATGTATACTTTTTAAATTATTTTTTTCCAAGTTTTGTTCTATTGTACTTCATTTGATTCTTTTTGTTAGTTTTTATTATTTTCTATTTTTATTTTTTGTTTTAAATATGGTTTTATAGGTAAGCTGCCTCGAGTTGCCAGGGGCAAATAGGCAGCAATATAAATTAAACAAATCAATCAATAAAAATAATGGATAACTACGAATAAATGGGAACTGTAGGGGAGCTTATGCATGCCCCCTTACTGACCTCTTAGGCATGGAGTGAGGTCCATGGTAGACAGCTTAAGGTTAAAGTTTTGGGGGTTAGGAGCAGGGGTCCCCAACCTCGGCCCCTTTAAGGCTTGTGGACTTTCACTCCCAGAATTCTCCAGCCAGCAAAGCTGAGGAATTCTGGGAATGGAAGTCCACAAGTCTTAAAATTGGCCAAGGTTGGAGACTCCTGGGTTTAAGGATGTAACAACAGAATCAGGGAGTGAGTTCCAGGCATTGCCCACTCTGTTGCTGAAGTCGTACTTTGTGCAATTGCTTTTGCCTGGGGTTATAAACCAGGGTGTGTGTGTGGGTCCTTGGGCATCTCCACATATTATCTCGAGGACCGCCTGGCCGAGGGAATATGGGATGACCTTTTGCCCAGTGATGGCTCCGCTTGCTGCCCCTCACCTGATCCCAGGCTTCTGTGCCAAGACAGCTCTCTTATTGGGGTTATTTTAAGTGCCTCCTCTGATCCCTGGAGGAGGCATTGCCCTTGATGTGACACGCTCACCGACAGCCTCGCCGGGAATGGCCGCCAGGTCCATTCAAACACTGGGAGGGGGCTTGTTCTGCAGTGCCACCCTGTCGCTTTGGGGCCCAGGCCCTCACGTGACCCCCTGGGAAACACTGTGACGGTCATAATACGAGCCAGTGGCCAAACGCTGAATTCGACCACAGGGATGCTGCAACGGTCAGGTTAAGAGTGAAACCGCCCTAAACTGCTGTGTCGCCAGAATCTCGAGACTAAGCCGGCTGTGAGCCAAGGGCCTGTGCCAGCCACTCAGGTAGAAGCAGCAGCCAGGCTGGCGCTTCCCACCAGGTGACTCTTTGAATCTCCTCCCAGGGAGCAGCACGCCTATCGTTGTCCTGGATCGCAGCACCGCCGCCTGCACACCGCCAACCTGGGCGATTCAAGCTTCCTGGTGGTCCGGGGCTGCAGGTGGTCACCGCCCAACAGCAGCAGCACTATTTCAATACACCCTTCCAGCTTCCATCGCTCACCGGCCGGGGCTGGTCTTCAGCCACAGGTGAGGCTTTCTCCCTCAGGGGGCCTGGTGGAGACCGGATTGGAGTGGGGTCTCCTGAGAGGTTTAGCTGCTGGTTTTTCTTTCCGCTGTGTGTGTGTGTATGTATGTGTATATATATATATATATATG
>CM019165.1:1547211-1586562 GCA_009733165.1 Naja naja
TAGAAATGGTTTATTTATTTACTCAGTGCATGGCATCTGCAGAGGTCATGAATCAGTGTGTCAACTCATAAAACATTCCTATGCTTGTTTTAGTAGTTGCCATAAAAAGGGGAGGGAAATCTGGAGGAGCAGGCCAGCAGTTTGAAAGCGGAAGTACATTCCAACTCTTTATCTTTAAAAGATTGTAACTAAACTACCAGAGCTTTTGCCCACAAATATATTTAATTGGAGAACATGAATGATGACACCCAGTCCATGAACGGGCTCAATTGGAAAATCTGATTTATGACACACCCAGGGGGGAGGGAGGTGGGGAACAGGGTCACAGGGTAAATGATGTAGGCCAGAGTTGGCTTCACCCAGGGCGGTGCCAGTCTGTCGCCTCTAATGAATCCTTCGAAGTTTTTTGAGTTTGGCTCCAGAATCATGATTTAATTAGAGCGATTGCTGGAACCTGACACAGTGATGTACAAATCTACTTTAAATGACAGATGGCGATAAAAGCAAGAATAAACCAGCCAAAAGACTGACATTTCTCTTTTTCTTCCGAAGGGGTGGCAGACGGTGTTGGAGGCTGGCGAGACTACGGCGTCGACCCGTCTCAGTTCTCAGGGACTCTGATGCGCACTTGTGAACGTTTGGTCAAGGAAGGACGGTTTGTGCCCAGCCACCCGGTGGGGATCCTCACCACAAGCTACTGTGAGCTGTTGCAGCACAAAGCGCCCCTGCTCGGTAAGAAGAGCCCCTCCCCCCATGGCCCTCCCTTCCAGCCTCCTCTCACATTGATGTTGGTTGTGATGATCCAGGGCGTGGCACAAAGGCAACACAAATAATGAGCAGGAGTCCTTTATTATCTCCAGCTTTGCTCCCAATGTCCTGGTTGCCTTCAGGCTGGAGAAAATCCCCAGGAACAGCCTTTGGCTGTAGAAAATTCAGTCCAAAAACAAGGTGCATACAAACTGTAACTAAAAATCCAAACAAACCAAGCTGCAGTATTTAACTTGACAGGGCAGGAGAAGGAATTTCAGACTTGAAAGCATGGCAAAACTCACACAGTTGGGAAGATGCCAGGAGCACAGATAATCCATGATGAGACCAACAACCTGCTGTGCCCAACTTCCTCTTTTATACACTGTATTCCCAGCTGCAGCTAATGAAGGGAATCAGGGCCCTTTCCTCCCCGTAGCCACGCTCCTCCCTGAGTGCCCTAGGATGAAGAGGGGTGGGCCTGGATCTTCCTCCCAATTCCCTCTCCCTTGTTCTACCTCTTCCCTGCTCTGCCCAGTCGGACTGTGCCGCTCCCCAGTTTCTCCCACAGCCAATGGAGCCACACTCACACTCCCTGTCAGCTGCTCAGCTTCCTCCGAGTCAGATTCCTCAGACAGGCAGGATGTTGGTGCTGAACGGCTGGGTCTATTTTACGTGTAATTTTTAAACGAGTCCATACAGGCCATCCTCAACTTAATGACCGCAGTTGAACCCACAATTGTTGTTAAGGGAGACTTTGTTAAGGGATTCCTACCCGCTTTAGGGCCTTCTTTGACAACGTTGCTGCGCGTCACTGCAGCTGGTAAAGTTAGTCACCCGTTGCTAAGCAGATCCAGCCTCCGATTGACTTTGCCCATGCTTTCTTCCTCTTACATATTCATTTATTTATTTTTATTTATTATTTAGCTTAGTTTGTCAAGCATGTATGAGAAAAACAAGTATAAGTATGAACATAACATATAAACATACAAGTATAAACGAGTATAAGTATATACATAATGTATACTTTTAAATTATTTTTTCCAAGTTTTGTTCTATTGTACTTTATTTGATTCTTTTTGTTAGTTTTTATTGTTTTCTATTTTTATTTTTTGTTTTAAATATGGTTTTATATTAGTGTTGCCTCGAGTTGCCAGGGGCAAATAGGCAGCAATATAAATTAAACAAATCAATCAATAAAAATAATGGATAACTACTAATAAATGGGAACTGTGGGAGCTTATGCATGCCCCTTACTGACCTCTTAGGCATGGAGTGAGGTCCATGGTAGACAGCTTAAGGTTAAAGTTTTGGGGTTAGGTCTCAACTCGCCCTTTAGGCTTGTGGACTTTCACTCCCAGAATTCTCCAGCCAGCAAAGCTGAGGAATTCTGGGAATGGAAGTCCACAAGTCTTAAAATTGGCCAAGGTTGGAGACTCCTGGGTTTAAGGATGTAACAACAGAATCAGGGAGTGAGTTCCAGGCATTGCCCACTCTGTTGCTGAAGTCGTACTTTGTGCAGTCGCTTTTGCCTGGGGGTTACAAACCAGGGTGTGTGTGTGGGTCCTTGGGCATCTCCACATATTATCTCGAGGACCCGGCCTGGCCGAGGGAATATGGGATGACCTTTTGCCCAGTGATGGCTCCGCTTGCTGCCCCTCATCTGATCCCAGGCTTCTGTGCCAAGACAGCTCTCTTATTGGGGGTTATTTTTAAGTGCCCTCCGCTGATCCCTGGAGGAGGCATTGCCCTTGATGTGACACGTCTCACCGACAGCCTTCGGCCGGGGAATGGCCGCTTCAGGTCCATTCAAACACTGGGGAGGGGGGCTTGTTCTGCAGTGCCACCCTGTCGCTTTGGGGGCCCAGGCCCTCACGTGACCCCCCTGGGAAACACTGTGACGGTCATAAATACGAGCCAGTGGCCAAACGTCTGAATTTCGACCACAGGGATGCTGCAACGGTCAGGTTAAGAGTGAAAAACGGCCCTAAACTGCGTTTTTCGGTGTCGTCGTAACCTCGAGACGAGCGGCTGTGAGCCAAGGACCGCCTGTGCCAGCCGCTCAGGTAGAAGCAGCAGCCAGGCTGGCGTTTCCCACCAGGTGACTCTTTGAATCTCCTCCCCAGGGAGCAGCACGGCCTGCATCGTTGTCCTGGATCGCAGCACCCGTCGCCTGCACACCGCCAACCTGGGCGATTCCGGCTTCCTGGTGGTCCGGGGGGGCCGCGTGGTGCACCGCTCCGACGAGCAGCAGCACTATTTCAATACACCCTTCCAGCTCTCCATCGCCCCGCCCGAAGCCGAGGGCGTGGTCTTCAGCGACAGGTGAGGCTTTCCCCCCCTCAGGGGGGCCTGGTGGAGACCGGATTGGAGTGGGGTCTCCTGAGAGGTTTAGCTGCTGGTTTTTCTTTCCGTTGTGTGTGTGTGCGTGTGTGTGTGTGTGTATGTATGTGTATATATATATATATATAATTTTATTAAGTTTTCACGAAGATATAGATGGATTCAGTTTGTTCAGTATTTTCCCACATCATTATTGAAAAGCACAACTATAATGATGTGGGAAAATACCTGAACAAAGCTGAATACCATACATATTATATATTATATATATTACATCTCTGGAAGGACCAAATAGATATATATCTTTATTTGGTCCTTCCAGAGATAGCAAATGCTGGTTATTTGTGCCATTGGAAAAGACTCTTTAAGTCAGTGTTTGTCAGTCCTGGGAGTTTTCAGACGGGTGGACTTTAGCTCCCAGAATTCCCCAGCCAACATGGCGACCCTAAGATGTGTGGACTTCAGCTCCCAGCTGGGGATTCTGGGAGTTGAAGTCCACCCCTTTTAAGGGTGCCATGCTGGCTGGGGGATTCTGGGAGTTGAAGTCCACCCCTTTTAAGGGTGCCATGCTGGCTGGGGGATTCTGGGAGTTGAAGTCCACCCCTCTTAAGGTCGCCATGCTGGCTGGGGGATTCTGGGAGTTGAAGTCCACCCCTCTGAAAGCTCCCAAGGCTGACCAACACTGATTCAAGCAGATTAGATTCTTTTTGCTGGTGTTTGGCAGGGCTGTTCCCATGCTGTAGCCCTCACCTCCCTTTCTGCAGCCGGTTGTCAGTTCTCAGGGCTAATTTCTGGCAGCTATTCTCACACCCTCACGGCCCTGCTGATGCTTTCCCTCCTTTGGGCATCCGATCCAGCCTTTCCTCTCCCCCACCCACCCGCCCCACCCCGGGCTGCTTGTTTGCAAAGCAAAACCACCGTTCTGTGTTGTGAGGGGAAATATTGACACGGCAGTAGGGAGTGTGTTTGGTTTTAAAACCTCGCCGGGGACATGCCGTATTGCACCGAGAGGACATGACTGAATTGCAGGGATGGGAGGTGAAGGAATGTGAGAGAAGAACATCAAAAAATGTTGAGGCTGCTGGCCTGCTGATGGAGGGGGGTGCTGAATAGGTCAGGATAACAGTGTGGGGAAGGGCCCTTGGAGGTCTTCTAGCCCAGTGGTTCTTAACCTTTTTGAAAGGATCGCCCCCTTGAGCCATTGAGGAAGTTGTCATCGCCTCCCCCAACATAACCGCTCCCCTGCCACCTCTTAGCGTCCCCAAGGAGGCCATCAGAGGGGCACTAAGAGGTGGCAGGGGGGCATTTGAGGTGCCGGCCCAGGTTCACCCACTGACTGTAGTAACGCCCAGAGCCGGCGCTCCAGTGTGGAAGTGGTGTAGCTATGTGCCACCGCTGCTGCATTTGATGTGCCGCCCCTGCCACCTCTTAGCGCCCCGGCCATCAGAGGGGCCAAGAGGCTGCAGGGGTGGTGTGTCAATGCGCCGCGCGGCACATAACGCCACTGCTTCGATTGGAGGCCGCCCGAGCAGTGCCAATGGGTGAACCTGCAGGGTTGGCCGGCACCCCGCCTCCCCTGCCTTAGCACCCTCTGCTGACCCCTTGGGACCCCTGTCCATCCATCCATCCAAAGGTCTGTCTGTTTGCCTGCCTGCCTTCCTGCTATCTATCTACCTGTCTGTCTTTTTGTCTACCTACCTACCTATCTACCAATATAGATCTCTCTCTCTTTCCCATTATATCTCGCCCATCGCCCCTTCCGTTCCTTTGCCCTGAAAACAAAATCGCCTTGAGCAATATCGCCAGTTAAGAACCACTGGTCTAGCCCAACCCTCCAGCCTCTACCCCATACCATTCCAGGCAAAAGGTTGCCCAATCTCTCCTTGAAATTCTCCAGCATTGGAGCCCCCAACAACTGTTGGAAGCCTGCTGTTGCCTCCCTCCCTCCCTCCCTCCCTCTTCATCTACCCAGCCCCGCCCTCTCCAGTCCTCATCATCTACCTAGCTGTCTCAGAATCATAAACTCCTAGGGGTGGGAGGGACCTCGAAGGTCTTCCAGTCCACCCCCTTGCCCAAGCAGGTGGCCCTATGCCGCCCCAGAGAAATGCCTGTCCAGTCTCTCCTGAAAGACCTCCAGGGGTGGACGGAGCCCCCACAACCTCTGGTGGCGGCTGCTTCTGTCCCTCCGGTTGGTTGTTCTCCCTGTCGGGAAATTCCTCCTGAGTTCCAGGTTGCTCCTCTCCTGGGATTATTTTCCATCCGTTGCTTCTCGCCTTCCCCTCAGGGGCTTCGACCTCCAACTCTTCTTTGGGGCAGCCCCTCCAATCTTGGGAGACCGCTGCCACGGCAGTGCAGCTTGGCTTTGCCTGTGAAGCCTGCAGTGGCTGCTTCCTCCTCCTCCTCTCTTCCTCCTCCTCCTCCTCTTCCTCCTCCTCCTCCTCCTCCTCCTCCTCCTCCTCCTCCTCCTCCTCCTCCTATTTTGGAAAGGCTCTGCTGCTGCTGCTGCTTGCATATTCCTGCAGTGAGGCAGCCCCTCCTGACAGCCAGAACAAGGAGGCACATGACTGCCGCTTGTATTTCAGCCCCCTTGAAAGTTTCCAGCCATGCTGGATGCCCCGTCATTCTCCCTCTTGGCAGAACCCCAAGCTCTGACAGGGGAAAGCACATTTTGTCCAACTGGAGGCCCCGGCTGGCAAAGGCCACAGGCATCCCGCAAAGAACCGGAGCAAGAGGGGGGAAGTTGCAGTGAGAGATGTTTGGATTCCTTCTGGGGACCCTCACAGGAGTCTCTGGAAAGGGTTGAGCTGGGGAAGGCACCTTCCTTGGCCCCGGGTGCCTCGAACCTCCGTGAGTGGCTCAGCCAAGCATCACCTTCATGCTTGTCTTAAGGCCATTCGAAAAGGCCCTGGGTCCCGTGTTGATCAGGCTGCAGGGATCTGTCTAAATTCTCAGTCATCCAGGCCAGGCCTGTCCCAAAGATGCTTTTTCAAATGTCCACCTGTCTGCAAGGAGTGTCAATCCTTCCTTTCCCCACCATATCCAGTGAGAAATGAAGATGCTTCCTGGATGAGAAGCAAAACTTCTTCAAAGAAAAACCCAGAAAGTCTCTTGGGAAAAAAAAAGCCCCTTTGGGACAACAAGGACCTGCATGACTGAGAATCTCCATAGACATTTATGCTGCTTGCAGACAGCTGGTCATTTGCATCCTTTTAGAGGGTCCTTGAGGCCACTTGGAGGTTTTCTCTGTATCTCAGGGTCACCTGAGGGTGTGGAGCCTTCTTGGAACTGCTGAAAGGACTGTGTTGGAAGACTGGAGATAGATGACATCATATCTTCCCCCTTCTGTTGAGAGAGGGATGTTCACTTTGGACACAGATGGCCTCTTTGAACCGTCTTTCCAACCAGCCTGAGTCCTCTGGTGGCCTCAATGGCCTTCTAAAAGGGATGCAAATGACCAGCTGTCTGCAAGCAGTATAAATCCTTCCCTTCCCCACCATCCAGTCAGAGCTGAAGAAGCTTCTTGGGTGAGAAGGAAGTCCCGTTGCCTGCTGAAAAAGCACCTCTGGAATTAGAATGGAGGGAAGCCTGTGCTGGCTGGCACAGGGTGAGCCGCCATTTCTTGTACAGCTTAAGCTTGAAACCCGCCCCGAGCCTTTCAACCATCTCTCTCTCTCTCCTTCCTCGATGTTTTCTCAGCCCGGATGCTGCTGACAGCACCACCTTCGATGTTCAGCTGGGGGACATCATCCTGACAGCTACAGACGGGCTCTTCGACAACATGCCGGACTACATGATCCTCCAAGAGCTGAAGAAACTAAAAGTAAGAGGAGACGACCTTGCAGGGCGGAGGTCTCCAAACGTGGCCACTTTAAGACTGGTGGACTTCAACTCCCAGGATTCCCCAGCCAGCCATGCCTGCTTTTTCTCCCTCTTAACCTCCTAAAGTGCAGAGAGATTACAGAGGAAGGGATTACAAGAGAGTCAGCTATGCTGGCTGGAGAATTCTGGGAGTTGAAGTCCACAAGTCTTAAAGTGGCCAAGTTTGGGGAGCTCTGTTGCAGAGAAATTAAAAATGCACCCGATAACATTTCCCCAGCAATTGCCCTGTTGCCTCGGCGTTAAATGGCAGGGTGCAACTTTGGGCCAAATCTCGGTGGGTTTGGCGAAAATTTCTTGTTGGTCTCTGCTTCATGAGCCTGTGACCTTCTGAACTTCTGGGGGTTCAAAGGTACAAATCCGGGAAGCCGAGTAAAAGTTTAAAGGTTGAGGGCAGGTTTATCTTTTAATCTGCTCTCTTACAGGGGATGCCCTGTAATTCCTAAAGCAGACCAGCTGCTATCGGAGGGCTTAAAAATCTGCTTTGCAGGAATCGGATCCACTCAAATTTGCCACCGTAGAAGGAGCCGGGATTTGTCCTTGGTTTATTTAGCCTTTTGACTTCCCCAAGGTGGACCCGCCTTGCGGGAAAATGCAATTCCTTTGTGTTAGCGGTCCTGTTGTACCGCATGCTTGTTTGACAGGTGAAGTAGAGGAGCCCTTTGAAGGTTCTCACCGTTTCTCTTCCCCCCACCCAGAACTCAAATTATGAAAGCATCCAGCAGACGGCCAGCAGTATCGCCGAACAAGCCCACGAGCTGGCCTACGATCCAAATTATATGTCTCCCTTTGCACAGTTCGCGTGTGACAATGGACTGAATGTAAGAGGTAAGAGCGATGGGGCGGCCAGAAGTCAAGGCTCCTGCATGGTTGGGCTTCTTCCAAGGGCTCCAGAAGGCCATGTTGGCTAGAATTAAGCTTGCCGAGAGACGTTATTAACTCCTGTGCTAATTTCTCCTTAGTTCTTGGTTGGTTGTCACCTTGATGGATTTCCACCCATTGCTTCTTTTTCCTGCCCTCTGGTGCTTTGGAAAATAAGTTGACTCCCTCCCCTTCTTTGTGGCAGCCCCTGAAATTGTGGAACACTGCTATCATGTCACCCCATGTCCTTCTTTTCACTAGACCAGCCATGCCCAATTCCTGCAACCGTCCTTTGTGTGTTTTAGCCTCTTCCTTGCTCTTCCCAGGGTCTCAGTATCTTTTTATAATACTTTAAAAACTTCTCCACGTCTTGCTTTTTAGGTGGGAAGCCCGATGACATCACTGTTCTTCTCTCTATAGTAGCTGAATACACAGACTGACCAGCTGTGACACTGAGCTTTTAAAGACTGGTATGTCTCCAGCTGTTCTGAGCTTCACACGCACTATTTTCCTGCGGGCAGGAAGTCTCTCTCTTTCTCTGCATCTGACCTCAGTGGCCAATCACACCTTACGCCCATTGCCTGTTTTAAGATGCAGTCAAGACCCCTGGCCCAAATCCTCAGCGTCCTGGGGACACCTCCAAGCAAGAAATGAAGAATTTTCAATACTTGAAGCCTGTCTTTCAAAAATTGACTCAGAGTTATCGCGTAGAAAGCAGGGTGGGGGAAGGGGGCTGAAGAGGGAATAACCTTTACTTATGGCTCTGAAGAAAAGGCGAGCAAACAAGAGCGTCAAATTGGCTCTGCGTAGTTTTCAACTAATTCTGGGGAAGGGGTCTTTTTTGTTCGTTCCAAAATCAGCAAACAGAACCTCCGTGAGGTCCTGAGAAGGTATTGCTGGAAAAAAAACCCATTTCTCAACGGTCAACGGCAGGTCAATGCGTCCTGTCCCTGGCTTAACATGTTGGAAAACTTGTGTTTGCCACTGAATTCTCTGTAGGCTTTCCAAGTGCAGCGAGCCTTTTGGTCGCGCTCTATACATTACAACCTGGGCGACTTGGAAGTTGTGCTAGCTGTGGGGGATTCTGGGAGTTGGAGTCCGC
Organism: Naja naja; assembly: GCA_009733165.1. Classification (NCBI taxonomy): domain Eukaryota; kingdom Metazoa; phylum Chordata; class Lepidosauria; order Squamata; family Elapidae; genus Naja; species Naja naja. Next base: position 1,556,141 of record CM019165.1, read on the forward strand.
CCATCTTCAAGTCACCCAGGTTGAAAAATATTGGGTCTGTGTGGTATTAGCCAGGAGCTTTTGTTACTCAATTTGGAACGCACAACTAGCCCTTGAATTGTGGTGCGCATGTGCGAGAGAGAGTTTGTGAAGGTGCTAAACTGTTATTTAACGGTGGGAACGTTGGCCTGTGGCATGGCCACACGGGGCCCTTTTGCAGCTTGAGTTTTTCTGCCAGATCATCGCCTAACCCTCTTCAGTTGCAGAGAAGTCTCAAGGTGTCGAGGGAGGCTGAACACCGGTTCTGAGTTGGGGTCCCAACAGCAGCCGTCATGCTGCACGAGCAAAACCCGAGCAGGCAGCATTTGTATTTTGGTGGTGGGTTTGCGTCCTCGAGAAAGTCCATGTTTACAGGGCTCTAATTGCTAATTGGCAATATTGTAGAATTTTATTGTTAGTTTTTTGCATCGACACACACTCAGTTCAATTTTCTCAGTAACTATAAGTTCCCCTACCCTGTTTTTCTAAGCTTGTGTAAAAAAAAAACAGCTGTCTTTATTTATACATAACGCCTAGAGGTATGTATAAAAATCTCGGTCAGTTTTTCATAATGTTTTTTTTATTGGTTGTTGTTTTTGCCTGTAGGAGAAACAAAAGTCATTTGCAACAAAAAGCCATGTTTTATACAGCAAGTTGGGTCACGTTGATGTTTAGTTGATAATCTTGGCGAGGAAAAGCAACCGTCCTTTTTTTAAAGAAAAAGAAAAGAAAAACTCACAAAAAAGGGGGTTTCTTACTGCCAGGTTTATTCTGTTAAAAACTGTACGTTTGAGGTTACCTCAGCCTGTTTTAAATATTATTTTTGGTGGTTGTACTGTACATTTGCATAATTGTCTCCGGCTTTTATTTATAATTTAACATGTACCGTGTACATGTGGCTCGTTTCAATGCATCCTGCTTCTAACAGGCATTTCATTTGCGACAAGGGGCAAAAAACAAACAAGCTCATTTTTTAGAAGCTGTTCCAACCGACTTTTGCAGGTTTCTTTTAAATCACCTTTTTTTTCCCCTTTTGTCCAGATTGCCTTAACAACGTAGCTTGACGAAACTGATCGGTTTTGAGGGTACAGATACAGGGTGGCGTACGGTGAATGGATGAAAATTGCATAATATTAAAAACAAAAACAAAAACACGGCCCATTATAACGTTGTACAATCCATTTCAACCCTAACCCTCCCCTCATCCTGACCCTGAACCAGCTGGACCTAAATACCTTCTGCTAGACCTTGTATATTAATAGGTCTTTATGCAACCCCTTTCCCGCTTTGTTGGAGGGGCAGGTAAGCTCTTAATTGGGAACTTGCGTTTTGCTGGTGCCATCTCTTTATTTTGAGCAAGCCCTGAGGAGCTACTGTCTCTCCCCACCGTTTTCCCCACTGTCCTGGGTCTCGTAGAGGTCATCAAGCAGGGCTTATATTCTTGCTGCTGTCTCTTCAGCCTTCCTGCAATTGTTGACTGACCAAGGAGGGGAAAGTGCTTTAAAACACCGTTGCTCAACCTGCGCAGCTTTTAAGATGGGTGGACTTCGACTCCCAGAATCCCCCTGCCAGCTGTGGGGAATGATGGGAGTCAAAGTCCATCCTCCTTAAAACCTTGCCAAGGCTGAGCAACTCGGCTTTAGACGTAGCAATGGGATTCATGAGCCTTGGCGGCTTATCCTGGGTTTTGTTTCCTTTAAAGCAATTTCTACTCTTTGCAGTCTCTGTAAAGCCATTTATTTGTCCCTTAGGACCATTTTGTTTTTAGCCATGGTCAAATTGAATTTTTAAAATCTGCATCATGCCCCCGCCACCCTTCCTCCCCTTTGGGACACCAAAGACCCCCGTAGAGTTTATAGCTTTCTGGCCATCTGTTTTTTTAAAAGCAATACTGTACTATAAACAAATTCTATTGCATGCTTGAGATCTCCCGGCCCTCCTTCCCCCTATTTTAAGAGGAGCCTTCAATCCCAATAGACCCCGATTTCTTCCTTTAGGAACTTAAAGCTGTCTGCGCACAAGAATTTTATTTTTTTACAAAAAAAAAGAAAGAAGAAAAAACACCCACAAAGGAAAGGAAAAGGCAAGTGATCTTCACACCCGACTCTCCAAGCCGGGCTGCTTCTACTCAGGGCGGCCAACTGGGGTTAGGAATTGGCACATTCCATTTTCCTTTCGTCTCTTAAAATTGGGGATACCTGGATGGAGGAGAGCCGGACCCCAACCTTCTTTTGGGGGGGGAGGCATGTGTGAGAGACTCCTCGGGTTCATGGGAGCAGCTCCGGGGTCCCCCTTCTGAAAATGCCTGCCGTTGTGTTTTCAGGTGCAAAGAGGAAGGGTGGGGGCTTGCATCTTGAGCTCTGTTTTCTTGGGTGGCAGCAATGGCATCCAGAGCTGCCTGAGAGAGAAGCAACCTCTTGACTTCTGGAGGGGAGGGGAGGGACAGTTTCCCCAGCCCTCCCCCCTTCCTCCCTAGCACCTGTGCCCTCTAAGTCTGCTGCATGGCAGAGGGGCACTCTGTCCCCCAAAAGCTGGGGATGGTGCCCGTCTCTTCCTTGAAGCGGGGAGGGGGGCTTGCCAGCCTCCTGCCTCCCCCCCCCTGCAGAAAGTTCTCTCCCGCTTCCTTAGGAGCCCCTTGGGATCCTGCTGGGTTCCCTATCCGGATCTCTGTTGCAAAGATCGAGTGGGGAAAAAAAGCAACTTGGAATCGGGGACTGGAAGGGGATAGGGATTTAAAACAAAAAAACCGAAAACCCGTCCACGGAGGAAGCGGCGATCAGAAATGGTGGGAACGGCTCTTTTCCGCAGGGAAACCAGACTCGGTCTAGACCCCGGGGTTTTTGCATTTTTAATTTTTTTAAATTATTATTAATTTCCTTCTCCTGATGAGGATAGCTGATCTAATGAGGATGCCATTTTTTCTTGTTAAATGAGACTATCGTGACCTGTAACTTACCTTTAAAACAAACAAACAAACAAAAAGAAATTTAAATTATGTGAATTGAATGTCTGGAGTATAATTTGTGCGAGAATAGTTATCTGTAAATACATTTAAATGAACTGTAAAGATATTTAATAAATATAGTATTTATACAATACATGGGGGGCTTCCTTGAATTGTGACTGTTGAGACAAGGTTGTGGTTGCGTTGTTGTCTTCCCTCCCCCTTCCTCTTTTGATCAGTGCTTCCAAACTATGACAGCTTGAAGATGTGTGGACTTCGACTCCCAGAATTGGGTGGGGAATTCTGGGAGAGGAAAGTCTGCATCTCTTCAATCTGCCAAGGTTGGGAAATACAGGTTTAGATCATGGCCCCTCTAAAAGCCAAGAAAGATCTATTCCAAGCATATACAGCATGTCTGCCTTTTAATTTTCTTTCACTAAACAAAATTCTTAAAAAGTGTTGGATTGCTGAGACGGGCAATAAAAAGGGATATACTGATCTTTCGTACAATATTGGCTTGTTGCACAAATGTTTAGCCTGTAGTTCCCGGCAGGTCATGTCGTCAGCAACAGCGAGGCACTAAAATTAAAATCTTGAAAATCTCTGTACAAGAGGAATTCAGTGGAAGCAGCAAAGGACATATGTCTTTCTCCCCCCCCCCAATAGTATTTTATGGATGTTTGGGGTGAGTTTAATAAGTGCTCTGCTGCTAGAGAAATTGTTCTCCATTTTCTCTTGCTGGTTTCAGTTTGCTTTCAAGAGCAGCCTCCCTTCTCATTCTTCTTAAAGAAGGAGCCCTGGCAGCAGCAACAGGGTGTGATTAATTGCCTTTTGTTAGGTTGCCGTGGGTAACTGCCAGCTTGAGAAAGGCTAAAACTGCCGGATGCATCTTGACGACCGAATGGCTGAACACGCTTCCAAAACTTTCCATCTGGTTGCTGAGGTACAAGGGATACAGGATTCTACGATGCTTTTAAAGTTGATTGTAATATATCAACTCTGGTTTTTGAAAGAAAACCTAAACGGATCTCACAAGTTTTCCCACACTGAAGGAAGGCCGCTGAATATGATACACCCCTAGGGTTTGTTTGTTTGTTTATTTATTTATTAATCCCACCCAACTAACTAAAGGATTCTGGACAAAGTTACGACAATATCCATAGGTTGAAGGCAAAACAACATTTGGCAGAAAACAGCTGGCAAAATAGGAAGCAGGAGGGTCCATTTGGGTAACTCGGACACCTAAAATAAGCAAAAACGGCATTTCCCTGCAGGCCAAACTAAGCTGCTTGCCTGCTGCACCAACGGGCACGTCCCGGGGCTAAAACTTAGGAGAGAGCTGCCCGTGGGCACAATCCTCTTCTGCGTCGCTCACCGTTGCCAGATTGTGAACCACATTGGCATCACTTTGCTCATTAGGGGAAACTGCTCCGAAGAAGAAGGAATGAAACTGGAAAAGGAAAAAAAGGAGAAAAAAATGAAAAGGAACCATCGCTGGGACCTGGAGCTGAACCTAGAAATTGCATGTAGCGGTAACCAAGTGGGATCAAAGAACTGGACCGCATTGAATCTCGGGGTGATTTTTAATTACCGGAAGGCCAGGCCAAAAACTCAGTTCTTTGCCACTCTTTTTCCAACCATTTTCAGCCAATTTGTTAGGATTAGAGAGAGCCAGCGGATCAAATTCACTAAGGCGATTTGATTCTCCTCCCTTCTTCCACCGGCACCTTCTACGTTGCCCGTGAAAGCTAAGAGGCATGCAGCGTACAATGTGAAACTTTGGGGGTGGGATTTCTTCCTTACCTTATCATAGTTGACACCAGGGGGTTCCTCTCCTGTGGAAAAGCCCTCCGAGGGAGCTGTGGATGCGCTTCTCCTGCAACTGGCGATGTGCTGATTCCTTCTCTCTGTGGCAGCAGGGCCCCTAAAACTCCATGAAGATGGATTTGTTATGATTTTCCCTTCCAGTGGCTGTTTTTAGAAGCTGCACCCTGGAGCTTTGTCCTGTAAGGGCCTCTAAGGGCTCCTTGGGGCCTGTTCTAAGATTATCTTCTTTCTGCCGAGTGGAGGCTCTATAGATGTGGCACGCACCGTATTTGGGCAAGATGTTGGCATGATCTGACAGTTTTAAGTTTTAAGGAGGGAAGAGATTTGTAAAGACAAGTCTTGTCGGCTTGGGCAACAGAGACATGGGTTACAACCTCTCAGTTACTTTGCTAAGCAAGTAGCTGATAAACAGCTGGCTGTTTCCTTACGTGCAAACTCCACTTGATCATTTAGGGGCCTTCTGTGGCTTTCAGTCACATCACTGTTGAACATTGTGAGGGGCAGTTTAAATTATTACGATTGTAACTGCGCTTGACCGGACAAAAAAGGGTGATTTGCCCCAAAGGTCACCGCGAGGGGCTTTTTCTCAGTCTGGCTTCTGCTCTGGCATGTAGACAGACCTGCCAAAGGCCTGACTTGGCTGCCTGCAGACCCTGGGATACACATGGCTGCTTGGGATATTCTTCGGGTGAAGACAAAAATATTTTTCTAGGAAGTTCGTTCCCGAGAACGTGACTTTTCCCTTCCACTCTCCATACCAGGGAGGGAGGGAGGAGAGAGACCCCTTATCTAAAATGGAGCGTTTTAGAAGAAACCTTGGCCTGACAATGAGATTAATTACCTGTTTTGGCTTTGCTCAAGGCATGTTGGTTTACTGGCTGTTGTGCTGCTTTTGGGGTCGGATAAAGTGGCCAAAACAAACAGGGCCTCTATTACTGTATCCTCAATGCTGAAGGCGACGGGCCTTGAAATGCAAAACAGATGCTAAGAGAGAGGGCTAGGATCTGCATGGATGCAGGGGCTGGTTCGCCTCCCAGGCCGATGCATGGATGGAACCGCATCCTAAATTGCATCCATATTTCCACTCCCCCAATCCCTGACTAAAGGATAGCTTGCCAATCCACCTTAGCACAATACAACAACGTTCCCTGCTAGCATTCAATTTTTCATTCACCGATTGCAGGCCTCGAGATGCCAAAATAATGAAACAAAGCTGCAAATTTCTCCCGACCACCGAATAAAAGAGAATATTTGCAGCTTGCCCTACCCCTGCCTCTCTTTCTCTCCCCTCCCCTCTGTGCCTCCTAGTGCAACCTCTTCCCTCCTCCCCTATTTGCATATGCAAATTAGGAGCAGCCCCAGGCAACCACCCAGGACCAATCATGTTCCCACTACCAAAATAGGCCTTCTAATCCCATCAGGGCTATAACAATGCTGGAGCCTTACCTGTCTGTTTAAAGGTTCATAGAGGGGGCAGTCTTCATAGAGGTACCTTTGTTTTTCCAAAAGCCAGGAATTCCATTTTAATCAAGATCAATCACATGCTGGCTTATCTCCTTAACAATGGAAATCCTTAACTTGGCTGCTTTGCTACAAAAGCAGAACTTCTGTTTGCAACTGAAAACTTTCCCTTTGTTTAAACCTGTCCCCAAAACATGTTGAATCTGGTTCCCCGCCTCAACCTCAAAATAACTAACAATGTCTGTCTTTCTAATGTAACTGTCTGTCTGTCTTGGAAAACAGGCACCCTATGATCATGGCAATAAACAGGGTTATTCTCAGCACCGTGTTCCTTTCTTCCAGAAAAATTCCGCCCAAACTGTCATGCTATTAGCGTGCACGCTTCTCCATTATCATATACGGTTCTTGTATGGTGCATGTAGGGCAATCCTTAGAAGTGGATAGGTCTATTCCATAAATCTCGTATAAATGCATTTGTGTACAAGATGCATCTCTTGTGGACACTTGAGGTAGTTTTAAATTCCTTCTCGCTAAACTTTTGAAGTTTTAAAACAAGGCCGTAAAATATGGCCCTGCTTTCTTAAAAGGATAAAGATCCACCTACTTTCCAGATACATCAAAGTGAACGGAGATTGGGGTGCTGACAGCTTCTGCAAACACCAGAAGACCCTAAACATAAGTGAAAGAGGGGAGTTAATTCAGCTCCTGGGATGAGGAGGAAAAGATATGAATGCCACTGCAGCGTTTATTGCTAGATTTAAGGGCTACCTTGAGACATTGGCCAGCCATGGCTGCCTATAAAATGCTGGGTTCTGTGTGGTGCTGAGCTTTGATACAAGAACAGCATCAAAAGAATATCTGAGTAGCATTTGCTCCGTTATCCCTCCTTTCTTAATGCTGCTGCCCAAATGAGACACTACCAGATATTTATGAAACGCATGCTACAATCAAAACAGTAGAATTAACCATATTACCCGAAACTCTTTAAGGCAAAATGTGACCTCTGAATCTACTCCGACTTGAAAATATTCAAATTCATCAGGACTGAGATGAATTTCCGTGTGCGTTGCCTTTGCAAATTCTGTCGAAATAAAAATGATGTGGGATTTAAAAAAAATGACTTTGAAAAACAGGTTTCTTGAGAATTCTTAGAATGGTTAATGGAAATTTGATTAGTGTACAACACAGGGGCTGGTGACCATTTCCATCCCAAGCATAGTAACAGGCGAGCCTTCAGCTACTACATACCACAAAATAATATATCTGAAGTCAATGCAAAACCTTTCCAAATAGCAGAAAATACAAACCACCATCAATAAACTACAGATTGGATTCACATGCTGAATTTAGGTGCAGAAATCACAGCTTCCTAAATATTAAATCAATCTATTTGTAGCAAAATTGAGTGCCATTATCAGGGTAATTTTGAATGTTTCTTTCATTGTGGCTACTGTTTATAAAAGAGTGAATAGTAACAGTATATTTCACTATTGTTTTTTTAAAAAGGTTTTCAGTTCTCTGCTTTTTGAATATTTAGTAGACATTATTTGATTGCATAATGTCATGGCCATATCTTACAGAACTTCTTGCGTTCAGGGATATTACAAGTTGTATCTTTAATCCCACCACAGTAGTACAATCCTCACCCATCTCATCCTCTGCATAAGTCTTGAAGCAAACTTTCATTGGCGTTACACCTAAAGTTATTTCTTCCTGGTACGTCGGAAAGTGGATCAGCATGTCAGACAGCTGCCTGAAATGTACAAAACCCTGGATAATTAATTCAGGTTACAAATTGGACAGCTCCTATTAAATTCTTTTTCTCTCTCTCTCTCTCTGAATTAATAAGGCCGAGATCTCTTCAGTGACAAACAACCATTCGCGTTTCATCCAATACACTCGATCAACCACAACAAAGCAAGCACATGGTTAATATGCCTATTAATGTTACCTGGAGTGGACTTTCAATACATTGGTACACAAATGTTTTGCAAACACAGCTTGAAGAGGTTCACACTCCTGGAAAGCTAAGCTGTGAGTTTTCACGACACCTGATGGAAAAAGATATGGTTTGAAATCCAAGTCCCCACAGGCTACCCCAAACCAATGTGAAGTGAATTGATTAGAGCATTTTTATTTCAGCGTGATTAAATAGGAAGTATGCTTATATTGTCACTATTTGGGTCATGAAGCATCTGCAAGAAAACAACCAAGCTCGGAGAACATCAAGGAGCCCTCCTCTCAACCCTGAGCTACCAATATTCTCCTTTATCTGAACTGTGCTAAATGTCTTATCTGCCATGTAAGCTGAGGAGAAAACCATCTGCACTCAGAAGGTCAAACAAAAATAAGATTTGAGAATGGCCTTGAGAATTTCTCTGCATGAGCCTATCTTTTCCAAAGCAAGAAGTGATGGGTGCAGAAGCTTGCTGAATTTAGCAGCTGTCCTAGGAGCTCACTTAACAGAACCTTAATGAAATCATGATTTCCCACCCACCCCCAACGTACCACCTCTTCACATAGCAAAATCAATCGACTGCTTTTCATAACATCTGACTACCCAGCTCCACGGCAAATCTGGGCTGATAAAAAAGCAGCCATTTGTTGCTCTCTGGTGGACAAAATACAACACAATTTTAATTTTTCAAAAAGGGCTAGGGTATTATTTTTCCTAGCAATGGCTTCCACAGCATGCAAACTTAATTAAAAATATGGTGCCACCTGATCCATCTGTGGCATATTTAATAACTGTAACACAAATGCCATTTACTGATTTAATCCCAGGGTGTTAAGCTATAAGTGAGCCGCCTTTGTAAGCTACCCCGTTTTTATCTCAAAAGCTTTTCAGAACATTCAAACCCAGCAGACCATTTCATTTCACATGCTCCCTTCGGGCATTCAATTTTTGGGGACAGCGGAGGGACTTCCTTGGAAAATTCCACCACAGTCAAAATATCTCCAACCCAAAGCCAAGGCGGGGAGGAGCTCTTTAGATCCTGACCGATAACATTTTTAATGTTGCCTTTCAGGTCTGAAAGATCATGCACTTACCGTGTTTGCAGAATAGCTTAAAAACAACATGGCAATCGTTCACGTCTGTGTAAATGTTGCACTTTTCCACATTTCTTTCCAGGGTGTACAAGCATCGAAATAAAGGCAGAATGGCCTGAAATGGAAAAAATGTATTAATGCAGGGATTTCATGAGGAAAAATAATGACTGCAGAATCCTCTCACAGTCAAGAAGTATGCAGCACAACTGTGATTCAGCTTAAATCTTATTTTTTCAGGCCTAGTAATTTGTATATTTTTAGAATTTCATTTTTCCCAATTATTAATGTTAAAAAGTGATATCCTTTTTTCCCCTCAAGTTTTACCAGCTGCAATAAATTCTCCCCCCCCTTAAGTTTCCTGCAACTTACTTTGATTATTAATTTACATGCAAGTTGAACAGTGTCCCCATTCAGGCTCCGTTCATTTCCATAGGAATAATTTTGGAAGAACATGGATGAAAAGAAGACACAGGCATAGGCTGATCTGGAACTATTTACCGTCCTCAAAAAAAGCTGTGGATAGGATAAAATGATGTTATCTGTATTAACTGTATTGCTCCTAAGTTACAGATAAGCAAGAACAAAAATGCACAATATGGCAACACTGGAAGGTGCTGGTTTGCTTCAACCTAACTCTTAACAACCCAAACATCAGCTGTTCACTTTGTTATACTTGTGCTAGGATTTTCCAGATGGTGAGAGGAAAAACACTAGATTTTGCAATATGGGTCTCTTGTTACTTAACAGTGGAAATTCTAGCATGCTTTGCACAAATATCAAGTGTGTGTTTGTATATTGCACATTGAATTCTGGGCAACATTTAAGTGCAAGTGAGGGAAAGAAAGCTGCATTATGCGGTTGGTACTAAGGCTCCCATCCAAATGAGGCCCTTCTGAGCAAAACAGTGGTTTGCCTTAATTAACAACGGATGCTTGGGTAGCCCCACCCTGGCGTGGCAGTTGACAGTGGATTTCTCTGGAACCCATGACTCAGTTCCAAAGTTATTTTCTTCAGGATCCAGGATCAACTCACTCCTTTTTCCTTGGGGTCGATCCAAAATTCATCACTGATTCTCGCAATGGCGTGCAGAGCCCTTCCAAACACTGCGGGGAAAATCGGGGAAGGGGCGTTAATGTTGCAAACATACAAACCATTTTGGAAGGGGACAAGAGAGCGACTTTTAGCGAAACACGTTCAGGAAGGCAGCCCAATTGCGCAAGGAACTTAAAATATATTCAGTTTAAGTGCTGCACGACAAGGAAGCCGACGGGGAGTGCCTGATTTCGATTGATTTGAGTTCAACTCTGCAGAAATTTTGGTCGTCTGAATTTATCCCTTTAAAATAGGTGTCATACTCTAAATTCATTCCATAATCATGTAATGTGTCCCCCCCCTGATTTTATTAGCATTGCTATCCTTTGGGTTGCACTCTTAATTCTGAGTCTTATACTTACCAATAAATTTAATTGTTGCTAATTTTTAATGCTTTGATATTTTGATTATCAAATGATTTTATGAAGCTGCAGCATGCAGTTGCTTTGGACAATGAAATGGGCAGCAATGTATGTGTGTGTGTATATATATATGTGTGTGTGTGTGTGTGTGTGTATACATATACACACACACATATACATATACACATACATACATATACATACACACACATATATACATACACACATATATATGAAATGGATATATATATATATATACACACATGCCCATTTCATTGTCCACAGCAATATATTAAATATATATACATGCATATTATTATTATTATTAATTTATTTATTTAGACTTGTATGCTGCCCTTCTCCCTAAGGACTCAGGACGGTGAGCATTTAAAAACCGAACAAATTACAATAAAAAATAATAACAACAACACAATACACACACATATATCATACATACATACACACATATGTATAATACACATTACACACACACACACATATATTCATTCGTGGCTGAGAATTTTGATTTTTGGAGGGATCTGCAAAGATAAACTGCGTTTTTTCTCCCTCTTATGAAGCAGTGAGGTATACCTCTGACATGGGCGCCCCCAATGACACACTTCATCATGAAAAGAAGGGAGATTTCCCCTCCCCCCCAAAAAACACGCGTGTCTAGAGAACGTGTGAAAAGTCCCCGCCTCAAGAAAAAAAGCGGGAAATCTCGCCTGGAGGAGATATCGCGAGAACTCAGACAGACTGGAGAGGCCTTAGAGGGTGGGAACGATGGGGAAAGGGCCTTCCTTCGGTGGAGCTGCCAGTTCCGGCTCTTTTGCGATGCCGCCATATGCGGGGCAGTGGACAACCCGGCTCCGTTTAAGCACTCTTTCCTAGCACGACTACAGTTTCCATCATCCGCCACTTGGCTAAGCGGAGTCCTGCACACTCACATGCCAAGTTCTTATTTCTTCCACCCTTGCTGGCCTTCCACCTCCACTCAGCGACCCAACAGCGCCGCTCATGTAGGGTTGCAATCGAAGAACTCTACCAGCCTCGCAACTCTGGCCGACAGGCTCCTTCTGCTGTAATGGGCACTTTTGCCTCCTCTCGGCTTCCATAGTCAGCACTTCCGGCCTTCTGGGTTGGGCTCACCGGAAGCGGCGGAAAGGGGGGGGGGTCCGAAGCAGCGGCCAAGATGGTGAGTCGTTCTGGGAGGTGGGCAGTGAGGAGGTTTTCCCCCCCAAAAGGGTCGGGGGTTGGCCTGGATACCCACACTGAGTCTGTCCTGGCCGCGCTGCCAGCCCGGGGACCCTCCAGCTGCGTGGGACAACGACTCCCATCATCCCCACCCAGCGGGGAGGGTGGCAGTGGCGCCCTTGGCTTTTTTGGGGGGAGGGGTTTGAATCTGGCTCCAGCCCCGAATTCAGCACCCCAAATTCAGACAGGCCGTAAATCGGTTGCATTGAATGGCCCCCATCCTCCCCTCCCCGCTCTCCCCCCCAGGAAGAAAACATTCAGTTTTGGTCATTTTACATATTCTGTTTCTTACCTTCAATTATATACTATATATCTTATACTATATGTGTGTTCGTGTGTGTGTGTGTGTATACATATATATAGTAAATGTATGTGTACATATGTATATATGTGTGTATATAATGTGTGTGTATGTGTGTGTATATACACACGCACATATATATAGTAAATGTTTATGTGTATATATGTGTGTGTATGTGTATGTATGTGCATATATATCTATAGTAAATGTGTATATATATGTGTGTATATAATATTTGTGTGTGTATATATGTGTGTATATAGTGAATGTATGTGTATATATGTGTGTATATAATATGTATGTGTGTATAGACATGCACACATACATACTATATACTATACTATATATAATAGTATAGTAATAGTATAGTGTGTGTGTATATATGTGTATATATATATATACACACACACACATACATACATACACATACATATACATACACACACACACTAATACTATACTATACATATAAAAACAAACTTCATAGATTAGATTACTTTTCTCCTAGGGGGAAATGGGAATTTTAGCCCTTGGGTGTATGGAAGGTTCTTCAGAAAAACAACCCAATTAGGGAAGAAGTTGGACCTTTGGCCTCCAAACCAATTACGCCTTCATTTTAACTTCTGAAGCTTTTGGGTTCTGGGTGGCTGGTTGGGCTTAGACTTGGCAGCAGTCTTCATTCTCGGACGTCATTTACAACTCTTTGACGTTGCAAAGTGACGAACTGGGATGCTCTATTCCTTTGTTCTCAAGTTCACACCTCTGTGAATTTTGCTGTAAGATTGAGCCCCCGGGGTTTCCGTCTTCTGACTCTCCTGCTTCACCTTCCTGGTAGCTCTGGTGGTCTGCCTGCGCAACAAACAGGTAGTCCTCGACTTACGACCACAATGGAGCCCTGTTGCTAAGCGGGCCATTTAAATGAATTTTGCCCCATTTTACAACCTTCCTTGCCACCACTGCTAAGTGAATCACTGCAGTCGTTACATTAGTAACACAGTTGTTTAAGTGAATCTGCCTTCCCCGTTGACTTTGCTTGTGAGAAGGTCTCAAAAGGGTTTACGTGACCCCGAGAAACACTCCGACTGTCATAAATATGATTCAGCTGCCAAGCATCTCAATATTGATCATGTGACCATGGGGATGCTGCAGTGGTAGTAAGTGTGAAAAACACAAGTTCCTTTTTTCAGTAACGTTGAACGGTCACTAAATTGAACTGTTGTAAGTCAGGGGCTATACCTATAACTCACCTACTTTCATGATACGAAAGGCAGCAGCTTACCTATCATGATGGTGCTTAGCTAACCCTGGGAGCTATTACGACCCACCTGTGAAACGAGCCACGGTGTGTAACATCCTAGTAGGAAATTCTCTGTAATGTTGAGAAGAAGCGAGAATAAGTGCTAATATTTATTTGTACGGCGCATTTTATCCGTGGAGGTATTTAGTTGCAAAAGGGCATTGCGTCCGTTTTTACTTATTAAGGTCTTGGTGCGATCACTTTACGCTACATAAATTATTACAATATTTGGTATAAGGTGAGAACTGATCAGTTTCAGGAAGGCCAGTTTATGTGTATGTTTGCAGACATCCTTCTGGGAATATCGGGAAAGGGTGGAGCTGTTAATTTGGAGTGTCAGCTATTTGAAAATTTTCATCTGCAAACAAGATTGTTTTTAGACTGCATGGCTGCAGAGAAGCTTCAGAAGTTTGGACCAATGTTTTGCAAAATCTTCAGATGCCGCTAGCAGAATGCTTGGACTTGAGGATGGGGTTTCAGCTCTCGACTCCTCCATTTTTCTGAAGAGAAACGAAATATCGGCTTCAAAAGCCACAGCAGTAAATTGGGAAGAAGCTCCTACAGTTCTTAACATCCCAAATAGAGTGAAATGACAATCAAACAAAAATTTGAGTATTAGAAAATGCGGTTTAAGCTGATCTCCATGGGTATTCATCGCTTAATATCCCAGGTGGTGTTTTTCATGTGACAGCTATACGGAAAGCATCCATAAAGCATTTTTTATTGTATTTGTTTAGGATATTTTGGATCATTTCCACCTCGTGCTTATCCACACAAGGAACTCTTTCTATTGCTAAAACGAGCAGAATCCATGTTGAAATTGGCATACCTGTTCTTTTTATCAAACATTTTACCATTGATTGTAAAATATACGTGTAAGATTTTTGTGGCTTATTCTGCAAATAGGAGGTTAACATGGGAAACTGCTGGGAGAGTTGATTGGATAACCCATTACCTGCATAAATCAGATTTATTTTTAACATTTCTTTTGCTAACATTCAGATTTCATTGGTGATTTTGCCTATTAATTTGGCTTGAGATGTTTCCTTTTTCTGTTGCTTCCTTTTAATTTAACACTATTCATGTCTCACCCCTATTTTTTTCCATCCCCATCTCCACCCACGCTGCCCCACATCCTTTGCTCTTGTCTGCAATCAACCTCTTCATCCAATAAGGCTGGGCACAGAGTAAGTTGGTTCATCTTGGCCTCTTGCTGACAGTGGTGGTGGTAGGTGATAACTCTTTTAGCAGCTTTCAGGGTAGCAGCATTTAAAGGACAGGGTCTGGCCAATGGCTGTTGAGGTCAAAGCTTTGTTTCAATCACCTTGCTGTAACTCTGGCTGAAGTCCATAGAGCTTAAAGTTGCCATGGTTGAGAAACACCGCCCTACATCCTCAAGGCAGAATCTCTTCTCCCTCAATAAAATCAACCATAGAGCCATGTGATTGGCAGGTGCCACTTTGTAAATTCAGAAAGTGGGCAGTTGCCAACCTGTCCAGTAGTGGCACAGCCAACTAGCAAGATACTCTTGTAATATAGTGGCCTTTGGTGTAAAAGGTATCTATTTAAAATGAAATACTTCAAAGGACGGGATTTTTTTCCCCCCTGAAAAAGTAGCTCTGTATATTCCCTGCAACAGTCGACTTGCAATTGTCTCAGATTTTACGGCTTGTTCGTTCAAACGGTTGTACATGGGGAAAAGTCTGGAGCAAGTTGCCTATATTTAAGAAACAATTTGGATTAAGTTATTTTTACTTTCCTCCAGTCTAATGAGTCATCATCCTCATGATTTTATCTGCAATGAATCCAAATTACTTATGGTTGGTTTTTTTTTAATTAATACACAATTGCAATGGGATTTGCAAATCTTCTAGAAGTTAGCAGGTTTGCCTTGATTTGAGGGGCATTTCTTTCTCTCCAGTGCTGGAAAGCTGGTTGGTGCGTTGCTAGAAACTTAACCACCTCTTCTTTCTTGTCCTAAGTTGGTGTTAGTGTTGGGCGACCTTAATATTCCTCACCGCTGTAACAGCCTGCCGGCTAAATTCAAAAAATTGCTGGTTCCGGGCAAAATCCAGCACATTCTTTGCACTGGAAACCTCTGCACGAAGGAGAGTTATGACTACCTCAAGACCTTGGCTGGCGACGTTCATGTCGTGAGAGGAGATTTTGATGAGGTAACGACATTTGACGAGGCTGCTGCAAACTGGGATTTCTGTCTGGGTATTTTATCAACCTGTTTTGTATCCCTGAGGGCTGAATTAATTCTCTGTAAATAATTTATTGATCCTGCAAGCCTGTTTGTGGAGATTTGTGTTATTGTTCTATTATCACTTGTCTTAAAAGTTTCTCAACCTTGGGTCACTTGACAATGTGTAGACTTCAACTCCCAATGCTGGCTGGGGAATTCTGGGAGTTGAAGTCCACACCTTTTCAAGTCACTAAGGTTGAGGAACATTGCACTCCATGGGCCAAACCAGCTAACCAATTCCACCTGAAAACTTACTTTATTGCGATTGAGTATAATAGAATTGTGCCAATCTGCCCTTCCCTATTTTTTGTTGCCAATTTGCTCTCTTTTTGGTACTTCAGTGATTTAGGGATGTATCTGCCTGAGCCACATCCAAATACTATCTTGCTTCCCGGACAACTTAAGAAATGTTTCATCCCCTTTTGTCCAGCTAATGGTGTTTGAAATATTTCCGTCATGTTCATCTTCCTCATATCTTGATTCACCCACTTTTGCGACTTTGTTACAAGGGACAGTGCCCGAAGATTCGTCCCCCCCCCCAAAAAAGAGGACATTTTCCTCTGGAAGGGTTGAAAGAGGATGACGCCAAGTCTTTTCTGCTTGTCTTATTTTCACACTCTGCCTTCAATTCTAGAACCTGAACTATCCCGAACAGAAAGTGGTTACTGTGGGGCAGTTCAAGATCGGGCTGATCCACGGCCATCAAGTCATTCCCTGGGGCGACGTGGCCAGCCTTGCCCTCCTCCAGAGGCAGTTTGACGTCGACATCCTGATTTCGGGCCACACGCACAAATTCGAGGCATTTGAACACGAAAACAAGTTCTACATTAACCCGGGGTCAGCCACGGGGGCCTACAGCGCTTTGGAAAAGTGAGTTAGACTTTTATTATTGGGTAGACAGGCAGGGCTGCTGCCAGTTTGCACCGGTTCACACGAACCGGTAGTTAAGATTCTGCGCACTTTGGCAAACTGGCAAATCCCACCACGAATTGGCTTTGTGCCCACTCATTTTTCAGCCTGTTTTTCAGGCAGTTTTTTGGCTGTTTTCAGCCCGAAAAATGGCTGGGGCCAGCCGGTGGTTGGATTAGCCCCAACTGGCTGGATCCTACTACCTCTGCCTTTGAGGCGAGTGGCCGAGAGGTGGGGCAGGGTGATGAGTGACATCACCCACCCGGTCACATGACCAGCCGCCCCTGCCTACCCAGCCAGAGCACTGGTTAAGTTATTCAAATCCCACCACTCTGTGTAGACTCCCCACCCCACAAATGTCAACTCCTGACGCCGTCAGCAAAATAACGGGTTGTTTTCGGTTCCTTTCCCAGCAACATCATCCCTTCCTTTGTGCTGATGGACATCCAGGCCTCCACAGTTGTCACCTACGTCTATCAGCTGATTGGCGACGACGTGAAAGTGGAAAGAATCGAGTACAAGAAATGTTAAAAGCAAGTGGGCCTCCCCTAACTCGTTCCGACCTTTTTTGCAATACGTACCCAACAGTCCGCGGTGTTTCTAGCCTTGTGAGTTGACAAGGCGGCTTCTCTTAGCTTGTCGTAGGCAACTAAATTTACAGCCCCTGACTTCTGACATCTGCCTTGGTTTAACCTGGTTTTTTTTTGTTTTCCTGTTGGCCCCCAAAATGGGTTCGTGCTTGTAAATACTACTCAACGTGCGCAGCAGAATTCTACCTGTTCGTGTGAACTGTCTTATAATAAAGATGTTATTCAACTTCAGTTTGATAAAGATTATTAAGATTATTTATGGCAATGTTTCAGATATGTTGATCTTCGGCTTGCTTCATCTCCAAGCCACTTAATGGCCCTGGAGAGCATTAATTTAAAGCAGGGGTCCCCAAATGTGGCAACTTTTAAGTCTTGTGGACTTCAACTTCCAGCATTCTGGGGGTTGAAGTCCACAAGTCTTAAAGTTGCCAAGTTTGGGGACCTCTTATTTAAAGTGTGTAAAAGAGATTTGTGCCTTAAATGTCAATGAAGAAGCAGGAGAGCCACGTCTTCACAGATTTATTGATTTATATTTATTTATTAAAACACGGAGATTCTTTGCATCTCTCCTTCTATGAAAACTTTCAGTAATTATTATATGGAACTATCCAAGGGATACAGGGTGAGTTTGCCAGATACATTTTGTATAAACACCCATGCAATGTGGAAACCGTGTTTCCTGGGATAAAATTAGCATATGTACACAGAGAAATGACACGTTGATCACGTTCGTCTGAAGTAGAATTGAGGCTAACATCTTAAGTTTTGTATATCCAGATGATGAGGTGATCAAGAAATACCATCTTCTTTGCGGAATTTACAGCAGAGTTGGTGCCAGCTCACTCAAGTACATCTGGAAGGAGATTTAAAAAATGCCCAAGGTAAGAGCCAAGGATCAGATAAAGATAAGTTTCTCTTAAAACTACATTATATACATGATATATAGGTAGTCCTCGGCTTATGACCACCATTGAGCCTAACATTTCTGTTGCTAGGTGAGACATTTGTTAAGTGTGCTTTGTCCCACTTTTTGACGTTTCTTGCCTATAGTTATTAAGTGAGTCACTGCAAGTGTTAAGTTAGTAACCCGGTTGTTAAGTGAGCCTGGCTTTCCCTGGATTTTGCTTCTCAGAAGGCCGCAAAAGGGGATCCCCCAGGATGTTGCGGCCATCATAAGTACATGCCAGTTGTTTGAATTTTGATCACGTGACCATGGGGATACAACCATTTTAAGTGTGAAAAATGGTCACAAGTCACTTTTTCAGTGCCATTGTAGCTTTTGAACAGTCATTAAACGAACTGTTGTAAGGCAAGGACTACCTGGAATGATATTAATAAGATTTTGTTCTGGGGAAGGAAGTATTTACTAGAGAAAAGTATTACTATTACTAGAGGTATTTACTAGAGAAAAGAGTTCACCAATTCCTCAACTGGATGACCAGAGATATATGACTTAGCCCAGAGGTCTCCAAACTTGGCCACTTTAAGGATTACAAATAAGCTAACAAATAAGCTAACATAAAGATAAATTTAGTTAAAACTGAGAGAGAGAGAGAGAAATTAACACACTGAGGACTCCACTCCAGTCACATTTATCCTGTTTCTTAACTACCACCAGTAGCAATGTTTCAAGATGGCCTCGCTCAAGAGTAGAAGCCTTTAACATCCCTGTTTAATATTCCTCAAACATCTGTACTATCAGGGTAGGTCAAGGGTCCCCAAACTTGGCTACTTTAAGACTTGTGGACTTCAACTTCCAGAATCCCTCAATTCTGGGAGTTGAAGTCCACAAGTCTTAAAGTGGCTAAGCTGTCGACCCCTGACTTAGCCTAAGAAATTTCAGCCAGTGGAAGGTGCTGTCAGCGTTCCAGCAACCCTCCTGTCCAACCAATGACTCGGAGACAGACATCTCTCAAAGATTGCTTTATTTGGATAGTAACTGGCACATCTCTGGAATCCTGAATCTGAAAGTTTTCGGGCTTCCTTGCAATATTCAAAACTACAAATCCATCCCCCCTTGGCCGTCGTCACATCACATGGCCCAATCACGATCCGTCCTAAAGTAAGATTCTTATTTCATTCTGCTCCATACTCAATGACCTTGAACTAGCAAAAGAATTTTATTGTGTCTACTTAGAGATACTCAATTGAATCCACCACCCCCTCCCACTTTCTCAGGCTTGTGGCAGCGTGGGAGCATCGAATCTCAGTATGGCTTCCAAAGCTGACAGGTGCTTTTGGCAGAAAAACAGTAGGAGAGCACAATTTCCCTCCTGAGTAAGCCTCTCAGGCTGATTTAAAACATAAAATTGAGTACCTTCACCACCTCGGAAGCCGTCCGTTTTGACGGAAGAGACGTTTCGGGCTTCTGAAGATGCTCTGTTATTAGAGAGGCTGCATCCTCCATCCTGCAGAGCCACAAAAGGAGCAGGGTGAGACCTCTTCATTTTGTATATTGCAAGACACACATTGCAGAGAAGAGTCCTCTGTTTTCCTTAGAGTATCGGAAAGCTGAGCTTCCCAGAAAAAATTCCCCAGACAATTGTGAATTAGCTCGGCACCCGCTATATTGTAAGGGGAAGGAAGAGGAAGTTGTCAGGTGAGGCTCCATCAAAATCCAAGAAAAAACCTTAAGACTCCATTGTTATGGAGGAAAAAGGACTTTTACTGGAAATCAAAGTGGCAGCATCAAAAGAATTCAAAATCTGAGGCACTAGGCGCGAAAATCACATATACAAAGTAATGGCAACGTTCCCAACTACAATAGTTCAAACTGGCCATCCCAACTGAGATGTGCATGATGTCATGTGGGGCATCTTCAGCTGGTGGTTCAGACATCTGGCTGGCCAGGACGGTTGGCCTTGGCCTGAATGCCACAGCTGTGCAAGAAGCAAGTAAGAAAGTTTTCCCAAGTTTTACCATTCACCATCTCAAGCCTCCAGCATTCTTCCCCCACCCCACAAAGCCAATTAATCTTCCCTCCCCCGTTTCTATGGCAGTCGGAAAGACAGACAGAAGAAGGATTCTTGAAGGCCGACAGAGGTGCTGTGTCCACTTCCCCAGATTCCTGATGGAAAGTGTGATATAAATATAATTTTAAAAGCCTGGGGCTTCAGAAGTGTCTTTTCTGAACGAAAACCAAATCAGAGCCATCAATGCAGGAAATGCCCCTCTCTTTGCTTACCTGTTCTTCGCTACCAGTTTTTCCACCAGGCCTTTCACTTGGACAGGATGCCTTTCTTTTAGCCTTAATAATGGGAAATATTTGACCGCTGCCAAGTCCTCCTTCGCCTGGTGAAGGATGTGTTCCAGGATGGAACTCCTCACCTACAAAGCAGGGGAAGTTACTCTGGAAGACGAGCAGCTCAACTTTGCCAGGTTGTCTTTTAAACCCCACCCCGCCTCTTTGCCTACCTGTGAAGCCACACCAGCTGCCTCGCCCATGCTCAGGTGCTCCTCCGTCTGCTGCAGCACCTGCTCGAGATCCGATGAGGACAGAAAGGCCTATCCGGAGGGGGAAAACAGGGTCACTTCTCTGCAGACACGTGCGTGAGATGCTTCGGATCTCGTCACGCGAAAAGAGGGTCACGACTGGGAATGGCGGTCGGGAGGGGCGCTGGGTGTGGGAAGGCGGGCGCCCTCGCTCACCTGGATCTGCTGGGCTTTTTTCTCCCATTGGGGAATCAGCACCAGGCATCCTAAAGCCAAACCCATCAGGTCCAACTGGGCGAATCGCTTTGCGATCCCAGTTAAATCCAGATCTGCCAAGACGGGACACCTGGTTGGAGGCGGGAAAGGGTTATGTTAGCCACAAAAAAATCACCTCACCAAGGAACCAGATTTATAAGCCTAAAACCCCGAATTCTTTTGGTTCTTGCTTTCTGCTGTTTTGCCTTATAACATGTTTTCCAGGGAGAGACCCAACATGGGTGCCAAGAGGTGGAGAAGACAGACAGACAGACATACATACATACATACATACGGTGTAGAGTTTCCTGCCTAGGCAGGAGGTTGATTCCAAACTCTCTTCCAACTGTTATTCTATTCTATTCTTTCTTCAATTCAATTCTTCTATTCTTTATTCAATTCTTCAATTCTTTATTCAATTCTTCTATGTGCGAGCACATAGGCAAGGACTCCTTGGGGTCCTGTCGGCAAGCCAATGCCGGCTGGCGGTCCCCCGACGACGAGCCTACTCTGTCGCGGCCCCCGACCTCTGGAACCAACTCCCCCTGGGGCTCCGCCTGGCCCCTGACCTCCACACCTTCCGCCATGATTTGAAGACCTGGTTGTTTGACCAACCCGGGCTGTGACCCTTTGGGTGGGGTGGTTTTATTTTTTAGTATTTAATTGTCTTTTTGGGCTTGTTGAGTTTAATCTTTTCTTAATTCACTATTGTTGTATTTACTGTTTTAGCTGTGAGCCGCCCCGAGTCTTCGGAGATGGGGCGGCATACAAGTCTCAAAAATAAATAAATAAATAAATAAATTCTTCTATTCAGTTCAGTTCAATTCCATTCTGTTCTATATTCTATTCATTCATCTACCTACCTACCTACCTCTATCATCTATCTCTATCATCTATCTATCTATCTATCTATCTATCTATCTATCTATCTCTATCTCTCTGTCTACCTCTCTAATCTCTCTAATCTCTACCTACCTACCTACCTACCTATCTGGTAAAGAGTTGGCTGACCAAGAACAGCTTCTCTTTTTATTATTGATAAGAAAAAACTGACTCCCCCCCCCACTTCCTATGTTACATATATTTATTCTTTATACAGTAAAAAAGATTGCAGTGAAACCATCGATCCCACCATCTCATCTGGCCTAAGGAGCTGCTCTTCCCACTTCCAATTATTACAAATATTTTTATATTTTGGTGTCCCGATCTCTCTCACACACACACCCTCCCCAGAATGTTTCTCTGCTTACATCAGAAGCACTTTGAAACTCCCGCAGCAGGCTTCTAGTTGGTCGAGATTGGGTGGACCTAAAGCTTTTTTTTAAAGACACACAAAGAGAAAAGATTTCTGCAGGTGAGAATTCACTCCGCTCTAAGAGGTTGCTGAATTTGTGCCATCGGTTCTGAAGGCTGGTTTTCCATATGATGGCATGAAGGTAACCAAAAAATCCGAAACACTCACCAGAAAGAATTGGAGCCAGAATGACACTCTGCCAGGCTCGGCTGTAATTTGAGATCTGCAGAAAGTTAAGAAGCATCTTAAAATTCCAGAGAGAATGAAACTGAACCAATCAGTGGACTGTGATACATGAAAACCCTTTTCTGTTGGCAAATTTATGATTATTTCATTAACGTAAGAAATTAAAAAGACTGTGTGCTTAACTTGGTAGAAATTTACGCACCGGCCATAAGGAGTAAATGCCAGAGATCTCCACTAAAACTTTCCTCAAATAATGGACCTGAAATGCAATATAGTAAAATACGTGAACAGCATCTTCTTGAGCACAATGACAACAACTTGTTTTCCCCTTTCCATAGTATTTGGGCTGCTAGGCAAGAGTGGAGGGACTCATTAAGCAAGTCAAAAATTAACCGAGGTTTGATTGCCACAATCCACAGGCAAATCTCCCCAACTTGCAATCAGTAAAAGAACTTGGTGCTGATAAGTTTGCAGTTTAGAAATAACACAGTGCAAAAAAAAACAGGATTAAGACAGAAAAGGAGAATGTTTCTAACGTTAGAAGGATCTCAAAAATAACTTACAATAACTAGCTAATAGTTCTAAGGGAGAAAATGCTGGTTACTTCTAACCTTTCTCGACAAGACTCTGTAAATAACCCTTTTCCTAAAAAAAAACCCCATGTCCACTTATCTTAATGGGTTTATTTTTTAAAATTCTGCCTCGCCTCTATACAGCTTTTTTTTTCTTCATTTTGTAGTACCATACAGTACTCCGTATTTCTTAGTGCTCCATAATCCATCCCAAGTGGGGGGAATGCAGAAAAAGGCAGGGCCTTACCATTTTGAACCCCATTAGCTTCTGTAGCAAACCATTCCAGAGCAGAGGATCGTATACTTTGTATTCCAAGGACAGGTCAGCCACCAGTCTCACTGCCTGAAAGTGGAAGTTTTTGTGGGAAAGCGCAGGATTGAATGCCCATTCCGCACCAGTGTTTTTCAACCCTAGCCAGCTTCTGCCCTGTGGACTTCAACTCCCAGCATTCCCCAGCCGGCATCACCTTGGGTTCGTGGCTGTGGTTCTTCCACAGCCCTTTAATCATGCCCTCCTTCGATGCCCTGTGGAAGGACTCATAGGTGTAAGGGATGTTCAGAACTTCCAGCTGTGCCAGGTAAATGAAGCACTTCAGGAAATTCCTGTTAGGAAGCAGAAAAATAGAACGTGATAGATATGGTGAGAGAGGTTTATGAGAGTCTTGCCTTAGCCCAGGGGTCCCCAAACTTGGCAACTTTAAGACTTGTGGACTGCAATTCCCAGAATTCCTTTGCTGGCTGGAGGATTCTGGGAGTTAAAGTTGCCAAGTTTGGAGACTTCTGCTATACAGCCTCATGCTACATAACTAAGCTCCATTTCATGCTGAATAAACTAAATTATGAATGCATCTTAAATAGAAAACCATCTTTAGATAGATTTTTTTTAATCCAAAAGCATTTTATTAAAATAAATTCGATTAAAAAAAATATCCGATTTAAATTTTAAAAATCTGATTTCAATTTTTTTTTAAATCCATTAAAAAAATTGATTTTTACCTACCCTGAATGCCGCTAAGCTCACCCCAAATGGGAGATGATGACCCCTCCTCACCTGACTTTCTTCATGGGGTTTTTGAAGAGCGATTCAATGACAGCAGGCTCCGCCAGAAACAGTAAACAGCGAAGTGCTCGGCTGCGGTGGGCAAAAGTCAGCTGGTTGATCCCTATGGGCTGAAATAAGGGGAGACAATGTGTCTTTTGGGGTTTCATGAAAGGTGACTCTTCAGCCACCCTATGAGGTGGGTGCTTGGGGAGAGAACTGGGCAAGTCAATTGAGGGCTTAACGCTTCTCAAATTGGGCCTTTATGGCTAAAGAGAGGCTGGAACTATAGACAATATTTGGGCCCAAAAGAACGTTTTTTGCCAGGTGCAAATCCCGTCCAGGATTTTATTTTATTTTGATTACTTTTTGTGACGGTGCCCCTTGTGGAGTTTAAATTGCATGCACAGTTTTAAATGTTATTCCTAAGGAGGCCTCCATCATACGCTGCAGATCTAGAATTTCCTTGCAAACTTTGCATGTTTATGGAGAAAACATTATTTCAAAGGGTCAGTTATTGTTTCTCAACTTTGGCCATTCTAAGAGGGGTGAATTCCAATTCCCAGAATACCCCAGCCAGTATTCTGGGAATTGAAGTCCACCCCTCTTAAAATGGCCAAAGTTGAGAAACATTGAATCATAGTATAGGAAGTAATTATAATAAAGGGACTTACAGAAGTGGCAGACACAGCAAATTCGTAAAGAATCCTTAGCTGATTATCCACTGGGTAAAGTTGAAGAAGGTATATGATCCTGCAAGGGAGGTGGGGAAATCAGCATTTTCTTTTCTCAACAATCTGGATGATCATTTTTGCAACCGTCATAAATATGAATTTTGATCATGGAGATACTGCAACAGTCATAAGTGTGAAAAAATCATTTCCATCCCCAGTTCCGTTGTAATTTTGAATGGCCACAAAACTATTGTAATCAAAGACACTCTGTACTTTACCCAGCTGCATTCTAAAAGATTGGGAATTTGCAGGCTCTGTGCTACCAATTACACTGTTGAAGGGAAAGAAACACACACACACACACACACACACACACAGAGACACAAAACCTTGGGCTAACCAGCCACAGCTTACCGCTTCAAGTCTTCATCCTCTTGAACACTTTCAGTTGCTTCCTTTTAAAATAAAATGGGGAGGGGGGGAAAACCCTCTGATTTTGGGAAGCTGAATTCTGATAACAAACTCAATTAAAATGAAGGATGCTTTTCCTTGGAAGACTTCCTGTAACGGTCGAATGTAGGAAGCCAGAAAAAGGAACAAGCGGCTTTGCTTTCTCTATGCCGGGTCAAAATTCTCTCCCTGAGCATTTGTACGTAAGTTTTCTAATTTAATTTAGCTTTGCTGCCTGTTTAAAATGCCTTTTCAAGGATTTATTCATTTGCTTTTATTGTTTCACCGGAGTTTGGAAATTAACGCTATTGGGTAGATGAAAAGCATTGTGATATCATTACTGGGCAGGGGTGACGTTTCCTGCCTGGGTGCGAGCTACAGAATGAAAGCAGGTGCCTTTTAATAAAACACGTTAGTCTGAAATGGTGCTGGCAGGCTCCAGAAATTGGCCAGGATGGGGTGATGGACATGCTTAGCCAAAGGAAGATGATCTCAGCAACTGCTAATCTGGAAGGCCAGAAGGAGCTGTCCGTGGTACCACCTCAGAACACCTGGCCAACCAGACGGCAGAGGCTGAACTTACACCTGTCAGGAGGACGTTTGGACACAGCCACCTCTCCAGCAGAGTGTCCCAGATTTTCTTCAGCTCCAGGTTGTTAATTTGTGCTATTTCTCTTGCAGCAGCATGGATATCTACCCAGAGAGAAGAGGACAAGTTTGTGAAGGACGTCTTTCTTTCTGTCATCTTCCTTTGTCTCAACTTGAACCTCCACGTAAAAATATCCTTGATTCCATTTGGGTGAGAAAGGTAAACTTTACTAGAAGTCAAGCCACTTACTGTACGTAGTTCACTTGACTTCTAGTAAAGTCTACCTTTCTCACCCGAATGGAGTTAAGGATCCTTCTTACTCAGAGGCTGAAGTTGAGGCAGGTCTGGCTCTTCTCTCCCTTCTACCCTACTACGCTCGGAGGCTGTTCTTGCCGAGAGGCCGTGTTTTAGCTCACCCGGATAGTCTCTTCCAGTTGGGTTTTGGATCCTCTCAGCGATGCTGCTGTGCTGATAAAGCAGAAGGATCAGACTGGTCGGCTTGCTGAGCAGCTTCCGATGGTCCTCCGAGTTCAGTTTCTGGGCTACCAAGATGGCTTCCGTGGCCGCCTTCTTGTGCTGCCCCTGCAGCCTCTTCAGATGCACCTGGGCCTTCTCGCGAGACTCGTCCTTTGAGAAGAAGGTAGAACGTTTCCTTGCAACCCTCAGCAGTTGGGAGGCCACCTCCTGCTGCCGTTGTTCATCTTTGCACCGGCTTTTCACAGCCATTCAGGTGGAAGAGGTGGGATAGCTCACCTGTTCAGGAGGCACCAGCTTCATGCTCTGAATTGTCTTCCTCGTTAATCATGAAACATGGGAACAGCCTAAAACCACAGGCCTTTCTTTATTCGCCCCTTTCCCCCGTTGTGGGTCTGCAGGAAGACACTGCTAGTGACCCTTAATCCCCAATGGAATCTAATGATTGTGGTGCATTTTGTGATCAAACAGGAACCAGCAAAGTGCCTAACGATGAACTCCTGAACCAGCTTGTTGCAAAAGAAGATGGCAGCAAATGAATGGCTGCTTGGAGCTCTAGTGGAGACTCACACTAACGCCCCAAGCGCCCAATGATGGAGGGGTGTGTTTGTGTGTATGTTTGCACGGCAGATGGAGTGCAGCAAAGCCTCCATGGCAAAGGATACATGCACCAGGAGCAACTAAATTCCCAAAGCAACCCAAAAGAGAGGCAGCTAAATTCACCATTACTCCCAGGGAAGGAGCCACAAAGTTTGCTAGAGTTCCCAGGGCCCTGTTCCTAGTTTTCGTTTTCAACCCAACAGAACAGACCGGGACAGTGATAGTCAGCAGTTCATACTATGCATCTCGGTGTGCAATTCTAAGCTCTTCTCTAAGAACATGGAAAGGTTTCTCCGTACCGTTATTGTTGGATCCTTCAGCCATTTTTCTGCTAAGCCGAGGCATATTTTCAAAGTCTGGACCTTGGTGGGCCCTGGAGGTAAAGCAGAAAAAAGAACCACGTCCATAAGTCCACAGCCTCCTGTCTGGGTTTCAGTGCCCAGCCTCTCCAGACAAAGAGGCAGAAGACTGATGTTGCAGGACTCAAGATCTGCTATGGACAATTAAGTTGGCTTCCTAAGTATCTGTGGTTGAGAGGATGGATCTCAGGGAAGCCAGAAGGTGATTAGTCTGCTGAGGAACTCCTGCCAATGGTAGGTTATTTAGCAAAGAGGAAACCATGGCTTAACCCAGTTTTAAAAGCTAAGGTTTCCCTGCCCACTCATGTCCAGTTTCAGGGGATGGTACTTAACTCCATTTCCTGGATGAAGGAGCCAGTGTTGTCCGAAGACATTGCTGTGGTCATGTGGCCAGCATGACTATACGCTGAGGCGCACAAAACGCTGTTTCCTTCCCACCAAAGTGGTACCTATTGATCTACTTGCATCCGCATGCTTCCGAACTGCTAGATGGGCTGGAGCAAGGAACGGAGCTCACCCCATCAAGCAGTGCTTGGGTCTTGAACAGCCAACCTTCAGGTCGACAAGCCCGGCATTTTAACTGCTAGCCACTCTTAAACCAGCATCAGCCTGGAACCAACCTGTTGGAAGCTCTTGGGCTATCTGATGGACTAGCGCTGCGGCCCATTCCGGCTTAGTGTTCGACAGTAAGTAAGACTGGACAGCCTGCATGGTCTCCTCCGTTCTCTTGTCCACTGGCCACAACCGATCACTGGCAGTTGCTGCTACCAGCTTTGGCTTCAGTTCTCGGAAAATGTGGTTCAGGGCAGAGACATGGAGGTTATCCAAGGAAACCTGGACAAAAATAAACAGAGCGGTGAACTTGGAACCTGTTAAGCAGGCCCCAAACTTCACATGCAGCAAACATTTTCAGCAAATTTCATTTTATATATGAGAAGAACAACCAGGATGAGGAGGGGACTGGAGACTAAAACATATGAAGAATGGTTGCATGAACTGGGCCTGGCTAGTCTAGGGAAGAGAAGGACCAGGGGAGACAGGAGAGCAGGGTTTCAATATTTGAGGGGCTGCCAGAGAGGAAGAGGGGGGGGTCAAGCTATTCTCCAAGGCACCCAAAGGCCAGACAAGGAATAATGGATGGAAACTGAACCAGGAGAGATTCAACCTGGAAATAAGGAGAAACATTCTGACAGTGAGAACCATCAACCAAGGGAACAGAAGTTGCCTTTGGAAGTTGTGGGAGCTTCATCATTGGACGCTTTCAAGAAGAGATTGGGAAGCCATCTGTCAGAAATGGTGTAGGGTCTCCTGCTTGGGGTTGGACTAGATGACCTACAAGGTCCCTTCCAACTCTGATTATCTGCTACATCGTTCTCTGATGGACTTAAGCCTCAGTCTCGGCTGGGAAGTTTGAGCCAAAGCAGGATGTTCCTACTAAGTTTCTTCAATCAAAGGTATCTTTCTCTACCCTTTCACGGAAGCATTCGCCTTTCTTCCTTCAGAGACTCAAAGGAAGGCCAAAATGTAAAAGGCAGATCTTGTTACCTTCATGACTTTGCATATCAACAGCAGCTTCGGGAAGGATTCCTGATTGATTTCTGCAGCTGTGGGAAAATAAAATCAGCAGTGATTTGGGGGAAAGAAGCGGAGCGCTTCAAATGCAGCTCTTAAATCCAAAGACACTTTTAAAAATCCCTTTA
Organism: Naja naja; assembly: GCA_009733165.1. Lineage (NCBI taxonomy): Eukaryota > Metazoa > Chordata > Lepidosauria > Squamata > Elapidae > Naja > Naja naja. The sequence continues at coordinate 1,585,119 of CM019165.1, forward strand.
TGAATAAGGTTTTTATTTTCTTTTTTTCTTTTTTTACAAACGTGCACTCACAAATGATCTTCCAGAAGCACTGCGAAGTTTTAAAGAAGATCAGGTGGAAAGGCAGCCGGGATTGAGCAGCCGGAGAGAGGCGAAGCCCCTGATCAAAGAGGAACTGCTGTTCCAGATCACCAGGCGGGGAGGATCTCTTGTAGGATTTCAGGTGTTTTAGGAGCATGTTGGCCTGGGAGCATCAGAGAAAGCAATGTGAATTTCTTCTCTGAATTTTTTTTTAAAAGAAGCTGCAGATACACAATACAAGCCCCTAAATAGCATTACACTCAGTATTTACACAGCGTGTTCTAATGGAACATACAGACCAGCATTCTTGGGACAAAACATGGTTTTCAGATATTGGCAGACCTAGTTGGTAAACCAGGTCAGAGAAAAAAGGAAGAAGAGAGAGAAAGAGAAAGAAAGAAAGAAAAAGAGAAAGAAGGAAGGAAGGAAGGAAGGAAGGAAGGAAGGAAGGAAGGAAGGAAGGAAGGAGACAGACAAATAAAGAAAAAGAAAAAAGGAAGGAAGGAAGGAAGGAAGGAGAGAGACAGACAGACAGATAAAGAAAAAGAAAAAGAAAAAAAGGAAAGAGAGAGACAGATAAAGAAAGAAAGAAGGAAGGAAGGAAGGAAGAGAGAGAGACAGAGATAAAGAAAGAAAGAAAAAAGGAAGGAAACCGGAAGTACTGTACATGTTCTGGAAAGCCAATTGTGCTCCTTATAAGTGCAGCACATTAGGTGAGGGTCTGATTCAGCCTTTCATTATTTCACGATTATCCCACGAAGGGTTCTCCCATCGTGGCACTGAACCCTCCTTCAGCCCCTTCCGCTCAGGGAACGGCTCCTGCACATTTACCCCCAAAATGCACCTTTCTGACCCTACAGCGGTGTTTCGCCCTCCTGGGGAACTTGAAGTCACGTGGGCTTCAACTCCCGGCGTTCCCCAGCCAGTCCTGTGGTGAGAATAACCCTAGCCTTACCCAGTTCAGGGGGAAACCTGTGGCTTGCCCTCCGGCTCTTTCCATCACGGTCAGAAGGCTTTCGATGGTTTCATAGTTATACGGATCCACCTGTTTCCCCAGCAAAAGCAAAGGAAGGTCAGCAACGGTGTGATTAGAGAGCCCCTTGCAAGCAGCCAATCCCTTAACTGTGGGTTAGGGCAGGGGTCTCCAACCGTGGCAACTTGGAGTCCCCCAGCAAAGCTGGCTAGGGAATTCTGGGACTTGAAGTCCTGCAGGCTTAAAGTTGCCAAGGTTGGAGACCCCTGAGTTAGGGGATCCAGTATCCTACCCACATCAGCACCCCCATCCTCAAGCTCAAATATATGCCCCCTTTCCCCCCGCCCCCCCTTGGCCTTTATCACCCTTTGTATTAACCAGCTTTGGATAACTATGACTGGGAAATTTTGA